>JAZBGX010002429.1:0-12990 GCA_037414775.1 Zonitis immaculata | reverse complement strand
GCTGCATTTGTTTAGTGGTTGACTGCTAACCAGTTTCGTTAAGCGGAATGGACTAGTGCGGTCCGCTGCGTATTTATAATGCTAAAACACTTCAATTACAACTTAAGATGATTCAGGACTCCACAGCTCAAATTTCGGACCGCACCATCCCAACTCCTGTCTAGTTATTATTATTATTATCAAGCCTCGGACGTATATGCGTATGCCTTGGAATGTCGCTGATCGAACGGAGTGTGAGCCAGGGTCGTGGTAAATTTTTACATTATCGACACAAATTCAAAAGCTACATTACTTTCATAACAAAATATATGAAGACTAATTGAATCTAATAATAAAACTACAACTATCAATGTGGGAAATTTGTGATGTAAAATGGAAAAAATTCAGTTTTTCCTCCGATAACTTCAACTAACCGCATCTACCATTTTCTTGTTTGAAAAAATGTTTGTTATAGAAAAAAAAACATTCATCATTTATTAATTAATTGTTTTATTATATCATATATTGATTGATTGGATACACGTGTTTCTTAGTTTTATTTTTAAAGACAACCTTTAGCACGTTTGGGAAATCGATATAGAATAGATCAGTACCTAGTTCGTTCATTAACATTATAGTGAATATTTGATCATTATAATTTTTATTCATTATCAAACATCAATAACATAAAAAGCAAAGTAAATCGAATATTCTCGATTATAATTTGAAGCAAAACATGGGAATTCGAAATCAACTGTATAGCAAATGAGTGAGTAGAATGATGTAATTGGATTCAATTTCAAGGAGATTGGTTTCGAGTCAATTTTAGCGACAACCTCAGGTTCGATATGGGCATTGAGTATCGCTACGAACGAGTTGTTCGTGATAAAGAATTAAGCTCTCTATAAAGACTACCTTGAATATGTTGTAAAATATCCCAAATGAGTAAAATGGATTGGGATTACATGGCAGCTCTAAGTCTTCTTCTAAACATTATACATAACTGAATATTAGCATAGAGCTTATAGTCTAGCAGACTAGTGCATTTTGTCTAAAAAATACTTGTCTGGGTGAGAAAAAAATTATGTTCTCCCTTAGCCTGGTAGTTTTGGAGCAGGATTCGAACGAACGGTACCGAAACCTAAAGCTAAATTTGAGATAAACTTAGTTTGAAAAAATTGTACTATATTCGGAGATGATGCTATAAGTAATGGGATCGATGACACACGCTCTGGAATTCCGAAAATCATTTGCTATAAGAAACGTACTTGCAGTAAGCTTTAGTGTGAGTAATGAAGCCATACAGTTGCAGCTTCATTAGCCTAAAAAAGAAGTGGAAGCTAAGTAAATAGCTCGTACATGAATTTCAAATGATGACAAATCAAGCCGCATCACCATTTATTAGGCAAACTTCTCATGTTATCAAAAAGAAATTTTTCTTGATCGCTTGTTAATTTACGATGACAAGTGGTTACTGTACTCTACACTTAACACCCAGAAAACGTGTTATTATGTGTTTGGTGGGCAACAACTGCAATTGGATATTATTTTTAGATGCGAGAATAAACATATCATTGTTGTAGGCTATTGTAATCAGCTCCTTAGAGTACAAGTAGCACTCATCTGAAAACAACCTTCCGGAATTAATCGAGAGAAAATTTTTAGTGGATAATGCTTAAGTCGAGCAAAAGTTTCTAAGCCCAGCTAGGAAACGTCGCCACACCTACTTTATACTTCTGAAACGCCACCAAGTAATTACTAGATATTCCTATCTCTTAAAAATTATAGGGTGTATAAATTAATAAAGTGATTTTATTTTGTATGTTAGTCATTTCATATTAGAGTTTGAATTGATTTAACTTTTGCACACCGTTATCAAGTACCGCTTTTACGCTTAAATGATGCATTAAACAAAAAAGGCCTTACACTGGCAGCGACAGAAGTCAAGTAATTCTACTCGACTGCATATCGCAAAAGGTACTGCGAAGATGTCATCTAGGAATTTGACTAATAGGTCGTTTAACAGATCTTGCACCAGCATTACCTGACTAGTCGTTCAACAGCAATAAGGAGAGTTATATGCGAGAGGATAAGCTCAGTAACCTACAACTGGGAGTACAACGGAAAGGTTCATTGAAGAGTTGCTTGTCGTACTAGATCGTGTTTTGTTGGAAGCTGCACAAGTCACTGCAGGGATAGTCTTCCTGGACGTTCAGATAAAGGAATGCCGGATGATAAGGGACAATGACTGTAGTAAAGAAAGAAGCTAGGGAGGCTTCCATCCACGGCGAGGGACTTCTTCGGAAGGTCGGTGAACTTTCCGGGTGATTCCAAGCATGGAAACTTGATTGAAATAGAAGTCGACTGGGCTGGGACAGTTAAATCACTATCTGACTCAGATCTTTTCAGGTCATTGATACTTTTAGTCTCACCTGTATAAAATGCATCGGGTGGAAAACAAAGATAACAAATGCATGTACTGTAAGAAAGAAGTTACAATGGAACATACAATGTTCCACTGTCGAAGGGTTGAGCTATAAGTGGGGACGCTGTCACACGAAAACTTTATAGGGTTAGATGGCGGAAGCCAGGAAAAACTAGGAAATCATTCAGAACATGATAGAGTCTATCCTCGAGGGGAAGGTATAGGAGGGTAGGGTGTTGTTGGGAAGGCCTTAAGTGAAGAACCATTAACATTTTTGCTTGTGTATTTCAACGCAGCTCGATGGAGAGATGCTTAAGCTAGGGGAGCGCCGAGATCACAGGAAGTGACTTTTTTTACACGCATAGTAGCGGAAAATCTTCATAGACACCACCCAACCCGTGTTGAGTGGTAGTGTCGGATTCCTACCGACTAAAAACACCTGTGACAGGATCCAATAGTTGGCATTACTTCATCACACTTCTCCCTCTTTCATACATACCTACAACTAGCATACTCCACAGTCATCCCCCCACGAACCGCCGAGCAGCCTCCGCGATCAAGCCAAGACCACCCACGCTCTACACTCCTTAAATCAAAATTACAATATGGCATGCGCCCCTACTCACTCAGAGGGGTCCAACAGCGGAAAGTCGCTGGACCGCGAGAACCACAAAGGAAATCACCTGACCTCACGTCAGTCACGTCTATCACGCTCATCCTTCTCCTAGCAATGCCAGCAATCATACTAGCCAGCACACACCATTCATTCGCACCGCAGAGCATTGTTTCAACTAGGTTCTTGACAGTCAGACACACTCCCACCAGTAGGTGATTGTCTGGGAGCTTCCAAACGCGGGAGATAAGAGAGAATGAGCCTTTCCCCCGGAAGTAATGCCAAAAGTAGCTTGCCAGGAGGTGCGGAAAGTGTAAATGAAGGAGCAAAAGCACCTAAAGTCGTGCCGCACGTTTATAGGAGAAGGAATCGATGACTTTATTCAATAAACACTCAAATTTTTATTCGACTACCAATTAGCGAGTTATCGATTTCTAATTAACAATCATTATAGAAAAAAAAAGCCTAGTTCCTTTTAATGTTTAATTAATTAAAATATCCCTATATCTTTCTATATATACATATATTCTCTCTATCAATTAATAATATTTCGAATTAATGATAATGCTGACGAACTTGCTGTTGGTTTTGTCTTGAATGTTTCATTTGATATTTGGCTATTTACTATTGCGGGTGGCTAAATTTCAAATCAAAAAATTAATAAAAAATGGATAAAATTAAATTGGGTTTTATTAATTGGAAGAAGAAAATTGAAAGTACAATCTATATAATTTGATCAAATTTTGGTAATTTTCTTCTCTATATTTTTCTTCTAGATAATCCATTGGAGTTTATTAAGGATTTAACATTGAATTTATGGCAAATAACAATTTTCAAATGGATAGCAATTTTTGTATTGATTCTACAAATTATTTTCTCAATTCTACAAACTATCGATATTTTATCGAAGTTTACATTTGATAATTTCAATAAATATGGCGAAACTTATTTAGCATCATTTTATGTAAGACAATAATGAACGAAACAATATAACTGATAATTCATATAATTTATTGTTTTAGGGTATTGCATCTTTGATGGTTATTGTATGGAAACAACCACAATTGATCAAATTATCTGACAAATATTCGAATCAACAATGGTTAGATTTATCGAACACTAGTGGAATCTATCGAAAATTATATCAACAATCAATTTATTTAGCGATCATTGGATTTATTGTATTTTTTTTAATAATCTTATGCGGTATTTTCCATTTACCAATATTCGGTTATGAACGACAATTATATTATGCTTATGAATTTGCCGATAGGAATGTCCCGGAATTTGCCAACTGTCTTATGAATTTATATTTATTTAGTATTGTTTTCAATTGTTTAACAATAGCAGCGATACCATTAATATTTCTTTATTTTCTAATAAATACTTCTTATTGTATCCATCTATTGAATGATGATCTAGAGAAATTAATTATTCATAATCGTGCTAATAATGATGATGGTGATGATTGTGAATTGATAAGAAACCGGCAATATCAAGATTTGGTAAAATCACGTCTTATTATAAATTCTATTAAATACACAGAGTGTAAAAGGTAAACTTATCCTTTTATCTAAATAATTTTATTAATTAATTTTTTTTTTCTATTATTATCAGTCTTCTTGTTGAATTCCAAGAGATTATATGGCAAATAATACCATTGGTTTTGATAACTGCAATAATACACATCTTAAGTCATTTCTACAATATATTAACAGTAAGATTAGATGTAATTTATATTTTATACAGAGTGTATCTCGATTATTGGATGTACTATTGTCTATAGATACACTCTGTACATATTTTCCAAGAGATAATTGGTTCTAACATGTTTTTACCAATTATTTATGAATTTCATCAATTTCCATTACAACTAGCTTATAATTGTTAATAATAATAGTAATTTTAAGGCCCAACAACTAAATGTCCGGACTAATCGATTACTTTGTATCATAAATTTCTAGAAACGGACAAAATCATCCGAAATTTGTAAATTTCAATTTTACTTTTCATCTTAAAATTGATTTTTCATTCCACTCCTCACGGATCCATATATCTCAATTACTACCTGACCTGACCTGACCTGACTGTCTACGTTTGAGAATTATTGGCTTAGATAGTACGTCTATATTTTTATTGTTTTGTTTGTTCTTATCTATAGAAAGAGATGAGTTTGGTTGAATATCCACGAACAATTCTACTTCTATTCGAAGCTATTAATACATTTTTATTATTAGCATTTTCTGGACAACGCTTAAAAGATGAGGTTAATTATCATCATTATTATTGCAATTATCAATTATTTCAATAATCAATTTATTTTTAGACAATTAAAACCCATGAACTAACCGTATTGCTACCATGGTATCAATTCAATATGGAAAATCGTCGCTATTATTTGATGTTATTATTAAATACACAAAAACCATTAATTTATAATTACTCAAATATTATTATTGGTGATTATGAATTTGGAGTAAAAGTAAATAGGAATCAGATTATAAAAAAAAATCACAACTTAATTAATTGCATTTTTTTCTTATAGTTTGTTAAGTATTGTTATTCGTTGATAACAGTTCTACGACAAATCTTAAGACGAGCTTAGAAGAGTTATTATTATAGTCAATAATTTTCAATGTGTAAAAATTATTTTGCTATAAATCAACACTGGACGGGTTCGAGAGTCGATTTTACGCAACTGATATTAAAATATGCAATTTTGTTATATAATAATTTGTTCCAATTAGATAATTGTTGGATATTTTTTGTGTAATTGGTTTCTATGAATTGTTGTTTATTAAATAAATAGAAATTATATACAAATAGTTTAATTTTTATATTCGCGCTTAAAATTTCAAATTAATTCCGATACCAATCGTTACAATAAAATCCCTAATTTTCCAAGAACTCAAAAATTTTTAAAAAGGAATTTTTATATACAAAAAACAATCATCTATAATTTTCCAGAATTAAATTTTCAAACCAAATAAAGTGTTGGCGATTAAATTAAAATCAATCAAATTTGACCTATAATCAACCCAAAATCAATAAAGGTATTTGTACCTTGATTGACGTCATTAATTTAAATTACATTAACTTATAACACTTGATCTGACCTGTTGTAGTGTAGAATTCTCTTGATTATTGACAGTTATACCAATATCGTAAAAACACATATAACTATTTTTTCATTCAAATAGATTCTAACCTTAAAAACAAATTAACGAATATAATGCCGAAAATTGATGTAATCGAGCATTTTTACGGTGTTTATTTATTATTTTGTACAAATCCGAAATATCTAGGACGTATATATATTGGTTATACAATAGATCCAAATCGTCGCATACAACAACATAATAATGGTAAAAAAGCCGGTGGTGCTTGGAAAACTAGCAAAAAAGGACCATGGTTCTATATTATCTACTACGAATAAAAACAAAACAAATCTAATCAATCTATATTTATTTTAGGGTAATGGTAATGATAATCCATGGATTCCCAAACGATATAGCAGCGTTACGAGTAAATCTTATTATATAAAAACAAATATATCTATTTATTTATTTATTCAATTAATTATAATTATAATAGTTTGAATGGGCATGGCAACATCCGCAAATATCTAGACGTTTACAACATTTACCTAAAAAACGTACAAAAGAAACAACCTACGATTATCATTTACGTATATTATCGGAAATGTTACAAATAGGCCCATGGAAACGATTACCATTAACTATACGATGGTTAAATCAACAATATATAAAAGATTTACAAGTATAATTTGCTAAATAATTTAATTAATTTATTAATTACAATGATTGATTTTTAGAAATCACCACCTTTACATATGCCAATTTGTGATGGTCCTGTTATTAGTAAAAAATTAACACCTAATAATAATAATAATAATGATGAAGGTGATAATTATTGTTATTATTGTAATGAATTAATAACGAATAATGATAAATTAACTTGTTTAAATCCTAGTTGTAATCTAATTAGTCATATACTATGTTTATCAAAATGTTTTTTAAGAATTGGCGATTATGTACCAATAGATGGGCAATGTCCGAAATGTGGATTGACTTTATTATGGGGCGATTTAATACGTAAATATACGGGATGTTATAATAATTTAGATTTATCGATAAAAATTGACGATGATATAGATTTATTTTATAATTCAGATTGATGAAACATCACAGATAAATTAAATTAGATTTATTTATTTATTTTAATAAATAATAATTAATCGATAGTTAATTGTCGAAATGATCCGATTGTATCGTAATTGTATTTTGTTTGTGGTTTTATTGTTGTTTTTATCAATTCTTGTTGTTGCAACCATTCGTTGTTATCTTGGAAAATATCTTCCCATTTCCTCATTACATCCCGTATACTTATCAAATTACCACCATAATCTTCCGGTAATACATCGAGTGATAAATAATTTATTAAAGTCGTCTCATTTTTATGGATAATAAACTAAAACAAAATTAATTAATTCAATTGTTAATTTTATTTATTATAAATATTACTCGTTTTTTAACTTTTTCGTGGCATAATGGCCGTACAGCTAATAAAATTTTCTCAACAAAACCATGTACATTGATTATATGGATTTCTTTGATACGTACAGCATATGAATCACGAAATATCAAAATTATATTCCGTATAGCCGGTGTTAGGAATTTAAATAGATGACTTGTTGTAAAATTACTACCATCAAATATTAATATTTCACTTGTTACTGGTAATTCTGTTGTTAAAAGCATTTGATCTGCAAATTGGAAAGAAAATGAATATTCGATAAATTAAAAGCTTACCATATACGTTTTATTTCATTCGAATGACTTTTAGTAACTTTATTATTATAATGTTGGTGTAATAATAGTAAAAAAATTACAATGAAATTATTTAAATTTGGCGCCTTTGTAAAAAACACCATATACCCAATATTTGTATTAAAAAGTAACTATAATGTTAAGCTTGCCATACACGTTGAATTCTATTATTTATAAAATTCGAGAATTAGTTGCACTCATAGACTAATATAAATAACTAGACCCCGAACTCTGGTAGGAAAAGTGCGGCTCGTAAATAAAGCCGTGAAGTTAGTCCCAAGTCGCCTAAAGCTGTGGCTGAATCAGTTAGAGTGTTCCGACTTCACCCAATTACTGTCGCATACATGTTCTTTAACAACGCAATCCCATACAAATGAATACGCAGCGGATCGCACTAGTCCGTTTTCCTTAACAATTAAAACTGGTTGGCATTCAACCACTAAAAAATGCATCACTTTTGCTCTGCGCAAAGTATAGGCAGTTAGGGGTCTAGTTATTATATTAGTCTATGGTTGCACTATTTAATTATTTATTGCTATAATATTGGTACTCAATTTAACAGTACCAATTATTTTTTTAGACTGAAAAGTCGCTGTATTATTAGGCTTACCATACACGTTTGAATTATTATATAGTGATTTTATTGTTTGTTTTTTCTATTTATTGAATTATATTTAATTATCTAATTATACTTACATAACATAACCAATAATTTGATGAAACTATTTAGATGGAAATTATTAATATCGTTATTTGGTAATGAAAATATCATGACACGTTCACCATTTTGTGTTAATTTCGGCATTACGGCTATATTTCTAAAAAAATTTGAATTGGAAATAATTTTTTTTTTTTTAATTATTAACAATTATTAACATTAAGTCGATCTCGATATCTATCTTTATTATTATATTGTCAATTAATTTGTATCTCTGCATGATGTTTAAGGAAACAAGAATTGTTAAAAAAAACAAAAACGATGTATAAATAAATTAATAGAGCGAGAGAGTCAATTTTTTGTTCAAAATACGATAACTTTGTGTATATAGTTAATCTATATATGGTCTTCTATAGTGCATATGTATCAGGTTAGGGTGTGCCATTGTCTGCACACTAAAAAGTAGTTCTGCATCAAAACGCAGTTTGAATACGATAAATATATGACCGTAGCAATATCACTAGAACAGGATCACCAATATTGCTATGAATAATTATGTGAGGTTATGAATTATAGTGAAGTTTATTGAACCCACGGTCTTATAGACAGGTCTTGACACTGCTATGTAGCTTGGTAAGGTTAAACTCTTATGTTGAAAGAATTTAGTTACTAAAATTGCCAAACGAGCGCCATAATCAAGGAGGACAGTTGTGCGAGAGAAACATAGAATGTGTGAAAAAGAGACAACAAAAACAACTTTTTGTTGTTGTTTCTTTCCCACACAGTTGTCCTCCTCGAATATGACGCACCTAGTGGCAATTTTAGTAACTAAATCCTTACAACATAAGAGTTTACCCCCACTACTACTAGTGTCAAGACCTGTCTATAGATCGTGATTGGACCTGATGAATAACGGAAAACTGAAAATTTTATTGTCAACTGTCAAAAAAATTATATGAAATAAATTATTTGGATAGAGATAGAAATTTGTTGTGAATAAGATTTTAATTAACATGAAGTCTGTATCTCGATCACTGTCTTGATCAGATTAAACAAGTTAGTTTTAAATAGAAATAGCTATCAATAAACAATAGAGATCAGTAATAATTCTACGAGTTGTTAAGAATACGATTTAAAGTTTCTATAGACGAAATAAACTGAAATAAAGATAGAAATTTCTTGAGAATACGATTTAATTCATTCAAATAAAGTTTGTATCTCGATTCCTATTTTTAATAAATTGAGTATTACAGTTGTAAATAGAAAATAATGGTTGTCTATTGAGAAAAAAATTGAGATCGTGATTATTTATGTGACTTGTTGAGGATACGATGTAAATTTTCTATAGTTGTATAATGAAAAACCAAACGTCAAAAAAATACGCTAAAATCATACAAATAAAGATAGACATTTGTTGAGAATACGATTCAAAGTTTCTATAGTTGTAAATAGAAAAAAAAAGCATTGAAAACTTTTTTGTCGACAGTCAAAGAAAAACACATCGGCAGATGTGTGTGACGTACAATCTAACCATCTGGTAGTCAACGGTGTAATTAATAAGCTGACTATTAGAATGTGTATCACAAATTTTGCTACATATATTCACTATATGTATATGTAGTCATAAATTGAAAAAATACTGGAATCATGTCAACGGTCAGCAAAAAAATTATAAGACGGAATAAATTTGAATAAAGATAGAGATTTGTTGAGAATAAGTTTTATTCCAAATGAAGCCTGTATCTCGATTTCTATCTTTATTAGATTTATGTAAGTCTAGTTTTAGAAAATTGAAAAATTATAATCGTCCAAAAAAAAAAAAGAGATAGTGACTTGCTCAGAATACGATTTGAAGATTTATGAATTTTATTTAAAAAAAAAAACGAAATATACTGGTTGTCCCAATCATCTGTAATCAGAATCAGTCCATAACTTTTTTTATAGTCGATATATTGGAATGTTGCTTTCGTCATCCCACAGATGTAATAATACTGCACATTCTAAAAATATTTGCATTGTATACAGGCTGTATCAAAATACTGTAATGAACTAAAGTTGTTTTTTGTTCAAATAGAATGCCATATTTATCAGTACATTATTGAATTCTACATAAAAAAATAATGCTACTTTATACAGGATGGTCCACCAGAGGCTTTCCTGGTCTTGTAACTCTGGTTCTAGTGATTGCAAAAAAAAACGGACTTGATGATCTTAAGTCTGATAGAGAACATTTTGACGGTAAAACGGTTTCCCAAACTTCAGATCCTCGAGTGCATTCTTTCTCCCTCCACTAGAACCAAAGTTCCTACAAGACCAGGAAAGCCTATGGCAGACCATACTGTATACACGATAAAGGGTCTGACATTCTTCAAACCGGAGTTATTCAACTTATTGTTGAGAAAAAGAGCAATATTTGAAAAATCACTACGAAGTAAAATTCATAAATATTCCGTGATAAATTTACTACAGAAAATCTCAAAATAACTTTTAGTTTCAGCAGATAGTCAATTATCAGTCCAACTGATGAATCATTCACAGGGTGTGCTGGATCACAAGAAGTTGAGTAACTTATTTTTTCCAAATGGAACGCCCTATATTTGACCACACATATCGATAGCATTTTTGACGAGCTTTCCAATGATATAAAGTTTCTATGGTAATAAAACAATTTTGATATCCAAAATCTACCATACAAAATTTATATCAGTGGGACGCTTGTCAAAAATGCTATCAGCATATGTGGCCAAATGTAGGTCGTTCCATTTGAAAAAAAAAGAGTTATTCAACTTCTTGCGTTTCAGTACACCCTGTAAGCAATTGTTAACTTGTATCAATAATCATATACCGACTGAAACTACAAATGATTCTGAAATTTTCTGTGATAAGTTTGTTGCAAAATCTCAATGGGACACCTCTTGGTGATTTGTCAAATATTGGTATTTTTCTCATAAAACAGTTGAAAATTGCCGGAGCAGAAAACGATAGACCCATAACCATTCATACAAAATTTCATTATTTTTCGACTATATCTCCGATTATGTATAAATATATATGTCATACCATTTGAAAAACGCAATTTTTGTTCATCACATAATTTGGGAACAGTCTGTATACAATGCAAATATATTTAGGTGCAGTGCAATATAGTTACGCCTGCGGTATGGCGATAGCCACATTTCAATATATTGAATAGCAAAAAAAAAGTTATGGACCGATTACAGACGATTGGGACATCCGGTATATCAACCGTCAAAAAAAAAAAAAAAATTCAAATAGAGATAGAGATCTGCTGTGAATAGAATTTGAAATAAAGTTGTACATACACGTTGATGAAAGCATCTGTGATTTCTTTCGAATATGGATCCCAATTATCATAAAATTCCGGATGTAGATATTTCGTATAAAAATAATTACTTAATTTACGTTGTGTTTTCTCTAAATTATATTTAGCACCATGTTGGAAATTTTTCAAAACATTTTTATCTAAACAACAACAACAACAATAAACCATTTTTTTTTTTTACATAAAATCTCAATTAAAAAAAAAAATCAACAAATACCTAGTTTTTCTTGTGGTAAATCATGGAATTGCTTCAACCATTCCAATAATAATTTTTCATTTTCTTTTAATTTCAAATCATCAAATTTATTATTATTATTATTATTATTTGTCGAATTTTCGAAAATTGTATCGACACATCTCTTACACACCATAATAACAACAACAACAAACAAATTTTTCAAAATAACAACAACAAAACAACTGAATTTTCTAGAACGTTTGTTGTTGTTTTTATATACGCAACCTTTAGAAAAATAATAATAATACTAATAATAATTAATCTGGTAGACTGACCTTCCACTCTTCTATATGTTGTTTGAGATCTTCAAATCAATTATCAGTAAAAAAAAAATGATGGAGACAATTAATGTACGTATATAATTCCAATAATTAGATGATTAATAGTAGGCTGTGATTTATTAAAACGGCATATATTGTTACTAATAACATTAAACAATCGATAATGCAGTTAACTGTAATAATAATAATAGGTAATAAATAGTCGCCTACTTTGATCTGTGAAAATTTCTTAATATTAAGTATAATATAAAATTTATTAAAGTAGGCTATGTTAATTTCAGTCAAGGTAACAATGAGTTTCATTTATACATGGTTTGAATTTTTGCGTTCATTTTTTTTTTTTTTCGAATCTTAAATAATTTGAAAGTGTGCGAGTATAAATTTTTGTTTGGGAAAATGTTGTAAGAAAAATTAGATTATTTCTATTAGGCAACTGTTTTTTTTTTATATCCAAAAAAATATTTTTGTTATCTTTTTCTATATTGTATAATTACCAATAAGTCTATCTTTGTCTCATATATTAAATGTATTCTTGAAAAAAAAAAAGATTGTAATAATAATAATATAAATTCAGTCAAGGTAATGACTTGTTTAAAAATTAAT
>JAZBGX010002428.1:0-12995 GCA_037414775.1 Zonitis immaculata | reverse complement strand
TATCACAGAGGAGTTGGGCGTCGTGATGGTAGTTCCAACGATGGTGCACAGTGCACTACCAAATGGCTATGGGGGCGTCGTCAACGGCGTCTTGGAAGCCCTCATCAAGATCTGATTCGGACATTAGTCGGAGAAGTGTCAGTGGGGGGTATCTGACCTTCCTTGCTGGGCGCTTGTAGAGGTGTTTCATGACACGACCATTTTGAAACACCTTGTGCCACGAAGAACGCAAGGTGATCATGGACTGCGAGGTGGGGTTGTTGAATGTTCGCTGGACGAAATTACGTTGAAGTTTTGTCATATGCTCTTCTATGGGTGGAAGTCTGGTACTACCGGTCGATGTGATTTATATACATTTTCTTGTCAGCCATTGCCACCTCTTGCTCGTTAAAGTCGACGCCTGCGTGCTGGATGCCGGCTGTCATTCAATTGATAGTCGCTGACCAGAATGTTTCGTTACAACATTGAAAAACAAGTTTCAAAAAATGACAATTCCTGCACGAGACCAAGTTTAAAAACGAGCTTGCAGCGCGAGCTTTTCAATGGTCGAGTGCAGGAATTGTCTTTTGAAACGATTTTTTCATACTATTTTTTCTATTTTGTACCCTATTTAGATAAAAATTCAACCTTTAATTGTTAATTTTTATTTTCAATTAATAAAAAAAATACTAAAGTAATACAATTTTCATGAAAATTAAGAGAGAATCAGAAATAAAAAATAATAGGAAAATACAAAAAATGAAAAATTAATAGATCAAATATGATATTCTTTTTCTTCATCGCCTTATACTCATGACATTTTTTTCATGGGTTGGAAAATAATCGGGCGATGCTATCAGATGTAGTATTTTACGGGAAATTTGTGAATTGTATAATATTCTAATTTATGTTTTAAAACTAAATCTTTGAATAAGTTATTTAATCAATAAAACTTTGATACATTTTCAATTTTCAAAAAATAATGATTAATTTCTATTAAATAGTTTTCATGTATACACATAATTTCTAATGATTTCATACGTCGAAATTCCGCCATGATAATACACGCGCCATGCTGTCCCCAACATCAAACTTTGATGCGATACATCCTTAGTAAATGTAAGCATTTATTAGTATTTTAAATCAATTAAATTTTGGAAAGAGACATGAATTCCAATCTCAACGTAAGAATGAACTTTGATCAATGTTATTGGACATTGGACCTTCTCTTATTTGTCTCAGGGAAGGTTGTCAGGTGGGAAATAAAGTTTGAGATCAGCTTTTGCAGGACGATAGTAAAGCCCTATAGGGTCACTTTAGTAAAATATTTGGGCGCACTAGCCAGCCAGTTATTTTGTGTAGCATAAGCAACACTCTCTAACAATGTGTTAAAATTTCATGATCAAAAAAAGTTCAAAAATTTCATGTGGGCTTTTTCCTTGTAATTGGGATTTTATAAAGTCTTGTTTATTTTTCCAAGTGCTGTAGTTATTATCATGCTGAACAAAAAATGACGGTTGCTTCTTTTTCCACGTGGAATCAGATTTATGTCTTTTTTTGTTTGTTTTTTATTGCTTGAAACCGTATATGCTTCTACTTGGTGGTGTTCGGTACCTCCTTCATAAGCTATTTTTCTTTTTCTACTCCTAGATTTTGATGGTCCAGGAGCTTCTGGATCATCATTAATTTCTTGACATCTACCTTAGTTCATGTGAATGACATTCAAGACTAAATAAAATTACGGTGACGCTTAAAACAAGCAATCCCCATTTGGGGATCATGGCACTTAATGGGTTAATATCTGCTACAATTTCAGATGTTCCGGCAGCCGTTGAAGAGATGCTTGGTTGGTTTTCAGACTTTAATAATAAATTTTTCGGCGTCGTGGCACTCATGAGCTGAGTTGCATTCGCACCTTTCATTTTCAATTTGGATGTAGGAAATAAATGAATTTCTGTAAGTATAAAACTATGAGAATAGTCGAAATTGCAATACATTTGAATGATATCAGAATAATAACCCACTGATCCATTCCAAAAGATTTTGTTGCCAGGATACTTGGATTTAATTGTAGCATCAATTTCATAAACATCTTATTCAGTGGTTTCTTCATTTTCCTTGTGAATTCTCAATCAATTTTCAAAGTTGCCTCTGAAACAATATGCTCCATCTGATAATAGATAGATTCTGTGCGGGTGATTTTCGATGCGAAAAAAATTCCTGGTCGATCATCTTAAACCTCTTCCCTCAAAAGCTTATAGGCTAGTTTATTGGCGCTTCACTGGTCTGAGACAACGGCTACCGGAGACAGGGCGATATCTATAAGATCTTGGATCACTGCCTCCAAAATGATTCTCAAATCACGACCAACCACCTTTGATTTTGAGAAATGGAATGATATCGGTTATTCACAATTCCTGTTCAAAAATCGAATGATGAAAATTAAAACATAATCTGCAAATTCATTACTTCTATTTTCCGTGCCGTCATCTACAAACCCATCGACATTAACATTCCCTTCAACATGAACTAATCGTCTTTTTAAACTTGTTTCATCCATAATCACTGCACTGCACAATAGCTGTCTTCAAACGTAAATGTTGATGCTTTTTCTGTGTTGCATCAAGTATTATTTTATTTTTCCCAGGTTCTAATGGAAAGACTCCCATTGTTTTTTTATTTGTTTTGCTGGTGGGTAATTGTAAATTATAACGATGTCCTCGGGGTTTCCGATCTTGATTTTTAATGTTCATTGAAACTACCTCTCGTAGTACTTGGGATTTAATAATAAGAGGGAGATTTTTTGTAAGATCCTGATTACGCTTCGCTAAAGCTATACACTTTCTTCTACTTAACTAATTGTGTAGATAAACTACAAACTTTTTCATGTAATGCTTTGAAAATTCTAAATGCCTGTTTTTCAGTTTGAGGAGGCTTGTTCAATGTTACTCCTAATTCTTCAGCAATTTTTCTAATTGATTTCCTCTTCATAGCGGCTATAGAGAACAATTAATTATATTATTATATTATGATAATATTTTATAAGAATTAACGTACTGCTTCATCCTGAAAATGTTTTCCTCCATCATCAAGAGGTATTCATTTGGTCTTCGATACAAATTTTGTTTCAACTTCTCTAATATAATCCATCAAATTCTTTTCACCTTCATTTTTATTCTCCAATACTTTTACTATTAAGTTGATTAAATTTGTAATAATTATATAATATTTGGCTCATTCAAGATTTATTATATTCATATTCAATAACAGCTACTAGATTAATTACATAATTACAATTGATTATAACAATAATAATTTAGCATTATAATAGAACTTACTCAACTAAATAAAAACAGTACACTATAACATGAAGAAAACATAGATATAATTCAATATTACAGACTATTATCAAAATTGGGACTGACAAAAATCTATCTATAGCACGTTTAGAGTTCCAGTAATATAAAATGTGACAAATCATCAATAATTGCTCAAAAATAATAAATCTGCTCCGATCTTGAATTTTGCTCGAGGAAAAGTCTTTTTCTTCACTCTTTCATAATTAATATATTCATTTTCATTATTATTTATTGGATATTCCGATATCTCATAGCATTTATGTGTATGTATATGAAAATGCTCTGAATGATATATTTTTTTTATTATTATTACAACTCTAATTGACCAATCTCAATTCTTCATCTAATAATCTTGATTCAACAAATTCAAGAGTAATTTCATCATTTAATGTCTCATTTGTTGTAATTACTGTATTTTAGTTCTTTACAATTTTGGGTAGTAAATAACACACTTTATTTTATCTATCTATTTTAGAATTTACACTTCCATATCTCTGATATTAGAATCAAACTTAAGAAAATAATCTTCCAATTTTTCATGATCTTTACATTTCAATCATAATGTTATTTTTAAATCTGTAACAAAAATAAATTGAAAAATATAGTAGTTTTAAACAATTTAGAAACTTACCAGCGAGTCATCATGCGTAGATCTATGATGAGCAAAAACCAACTTTCTTTATGAAGAACCAAAGTTGTGTAGGAGGATTGACACCACACACAAAACTATGGTTCAACATATTTATGAAGAGCCACAGCTGTGCAAAAGGATTCTTCGAATTATCTTTTCCTTCGACTTAAATATTTTGTGAATGCTAAATTAACAAAACGATCCTCATTTCGTAAGTCCTTTCATGTTAATTTTTTGTTAATATTATTTATATAATGTGATATTTATACATAATAATATGATAAAACATACATATCAACATTATCGCGATGAATGAGACATAAAATGGAAGCAATGTTCACATGATGTCCTTTAGTCACAACTTGTTTCATTTGTCTCTTAATGCCATGACATAAAGCAAATCTAGGAATATAATCTAATAAGGTTGCAACAACATCACGGAACACGGCAAAAAATTTAATTGATGGACTTACAATTTGATTTTTCTCTGGTACAAATAAAGATATTTCCCGGTAACTTCAACTCTGAATTACTACATATCCTTATTTCACATAAACAACAGTAACTTTTACCCAATATTTTCTTCGCCACATAACCAGCTACATACGCTGTGGTATATCTGGCAATTATGCATGATTTGACATTTCTTTGATTGTCATGTTCAACAATAGACATAGATGGGAGAATCTCAATGAAGGATCACCTTTGTGATTAAGCTGATTAATGAATACCCTTAAATTATCTAAAGAACGCAATGATTCGTCGTCTTCGCAATTAGCTCCTACTAAGTGTGGTGACACAAAATTATTTATCAATAAAGATTTAAATGAATAAATAAGATCTGTACAGATCGGATTTACATTACGTATTCTATGACTTCTAATGCATGAAAAACAAATTTCAACTGGTTCTTGATCAAAACAATGGAGTATGAAGTACTTGAAATTAAATCTGAATAATCTGGGGTTTAAATATATTAAACCACGCAATGAAAATAACCAGTTTTTCAGACGAGGGGGTCGACTAATTCTATTTGATGTTGGTTCTTTAAAAGACATTGATGAAATTAGAGGTAAACAAGAGGGCCAAAAATTAACATGGTCCGAATTTTGAGTCACAACACACCTCAGAGCTGGATACCGCATAGAGTCATTGTCACAAAACAACAATAAATCTGCGGTATAGACTGCTTTAGGATTTAAGTAAAACTCAGATTCTTGAGAAAGTTCATTACTCACTTGAGCTGCAGTATGCAAAGCGGAGGCAACTGTATGATGAATACTTGGTTGCAATTTTTAATTCTCATTTTTCTAATTCTAGATGGAACAATATATTCATCTGTGAGTTTAGTGAACTGGCTGTACACCCTGCGACTCTTATCCCTTACGTACATATAAAGTATATGTGACCAAGAGGCAACTTTTTTAACATTATTTTGAGTAAAAGTCAGATCCTCATTAATAAGCATGTTTCTAACGCATTTGAGTAGATGTGGGAAATCAAAATTGTACTACCTCTTTGTTTTCGATAAGGTATCATTGTAAAGTATTCTCGATATATTGGCGAGACAGAATAATCAGTTTCTGAAAGCAATTGACTTATTGCAACCTGATGTGTTGATCCTTGATGAGCTATTGTTACCAAAATATGCAAACCACTATTACGTAATTCTTTTATGACACGCTTTGAAATCTTTACATACTCTATTGTTGGAGTTCTTCCTTCACAAAAATAGAAGAAAACAGTTTGTTTCCACTTTTTGTGAGTCTCCTTAACGAGAAATGTAAGAGCATGATCGGCAAATGCAAGTCTACAATTTTCTCCGCCCAAGTCCACAAAACCTTTTATGAGATCTTTTTTATAGTATATTGAAGACCTGGAGAAAATGGAATTTCATCGAAAATAACTACTCAGTATCCATCCATAGTTCAATTGAGCAACGCCATGCTTTAAATGTTCAAAAATTGATCTATTGATTCTGGTGGAAAATGTCAGTTTAATAAACGTCTCAAGATTTTTCTTGATGGTAGAGTGAAAATTTTTGCCGAAAATTTACACACCCGGCCACTCTGTTTATAAATTGATGAAGCTGAAACTTTCTCTTCAACTCTAAATCTACTCCCTCTAACTTTCAATGGTTGACTCTTTAACTGTGATTAAAAAAAATTGTACAGTTATTTTATTCAAATTTCTCAGAAAATTTGAGTTCCCCAATTCACTATTTAATTATGTACAAGGGATTATTAACATTCATTCATAAACACTATCGTTACATTAATCCGAAAATAATCAAAAACACAATTTTGTGATAAATGAATTAATTAATTTAAAACCATTTTAACTATCATTGTAATCAGAGTCACGTATGTTATTGTTATTAACCATGAGTAAATTGCTTTTATACGGGTAGTCTGCGGTACTACTGGATTGTGTAGCTACAGACTAATTGTTTCTTGACGCTGTACTAGGTGGCATAGTTGCACTGTCAATTATATTCCAAGTATCCATTAAAATATTTTTGATTTTTTTTTTGCTTGTTTAAAAATATATTCATTGCTGACAGCTCTAATGTCTCTCAATTCACTTACAATGAAATTATCAAAAGGTTCCAGAGAATCTGGTTCTTTGTTCTGTGTTTTATCTTTTATTATTGTAGAAAATGTAGTCATTGCATTGGATGCCTTGGCAAGTTATGCATCACACGGATCAATTTTTTTTTTGTTCGTTTTGTGTATCTTCACTTTCTGTATAGGCATTACAGAGTTGCTGGAAGGGTTCAAAATCAATATTTCAGATGTTTTACAAATATACTCTTTGTGGGTTCTTTCAACAGTGAAAGAATGGGAGGACATCGCAAAGGAATTTCAAGAGAAATGGAATGTTTTTAACACAATTGGAGCGATGGACGGTAAACACATTAGGATGAAGTGTCCAGAAACTGGTGGATCTCATTTTTTCAATTACAAGGCCTATTACAGCATTGTGCTATTTTCACTAACGGCTGCTGATTATAAATTTTTGTACCTTGATGTTGGGACAAAAGCTTGTATTGGTGATAGTGGACTGTTTGCCAAATGTAAATTAAGGAGGTCTATTATAGATAGAACAGTATTGAATATACCAGATGGTAAGAAACTTCCAGGCAAAAATGTAATCAAACACACCTTACGTGATACTTGCCGACGAAGCTTTCCCACTGAGTTACAGTATTATGAAAGCTTACCGATTAAGAAATATTTCGCAAGAAGAGAAAATCTTCAATTACAGATTAAGTCGAGGGCGGAGTATGTGGAGAGCAGCTTCGGAATTCTAGCTAGTCGATTCAGGATATTTTTAACTACAGTAAATTTATTTTCACAAAAGGTAACCTGGATAACACTTGCTATATGTACTCTCCACAACTTGTTAACGGAAAAAAGAAAACATTTATACACACGTCAAGAAATAATTCGTAGAACTGAAAATGACCAGCAGTTGATTGATATTCAAACTGATGAAGAACTTCTTGATATGCAACCCCTTCATAGACAAATTGATGCTGTAAGAACTCATCATGCACGTGAAATAAGAGATCTTTTCAAAGATTTCTACAATGGCCTTGGAAAAGTGCCATGGCAAGATAATTATATCTAAACTTAACTTAACTTCAATTCCTAGAACATCTACATCAGTGTCACCTAAGGGTACAGTTATAGGTGGACATGGTGATATATCCAAATTGGATTGAGATTCATCAGCATCAGTTGCTCCGTCTAAAAATGTAAACAATTGAAAACAATAGATAGTTGGCTTATGAACTTCATCGCCTTTTGCAGCGCTTCTCAAACTTTTTGTTATGTATAAAATCTACATATGTATATTATAAATATTCATTGTTTATCTACCTTCAGATTTCCGTCATATATTGACTTCTCAAACCATTCGATATTTTTTCATGTCATTTAACGTATATTGTACAAAAACTCAAGCTCTTCATATTCATTAATTCATAATTCAGTTGTGCGAACGTTCCAAGGAAACTTCTCGATCATTATTTTCTATTATTAGTGTTGATAGTATTAATTATTATATATTATTAATTATTATTTTTATTATTATTCTGATTATTTTTTCTGTTTGAAAGTTATTATATTACAAAGAGCAAAGATCCCGTTAGTAGTTTTAAAATTTTATCAGTTAGCGACGCATAGACTTTTTTCTACAAATTAAAGATTTGGCAGCGTTTTTGCATTACGAAACGTTGTTTTTGCTAATAGTTACTATAGTATTTAGACTAATGCAAGTTTTCAGAGCTCTAACCGATGGCGTAATCGGCTGTCCAGAGTTGTAGAGTTGTAGATATGACGACACATTTTCTTTTATAATATGTTGTATATTATACCATGAAATTTTTATCAAATAAGTTTGATAAAAGATCTTTGTCAAAGATCTTTTATAGTGTAATGCCGGCCTTACTCAAATTTTAAATGAACGATTAATAAAAAAAAATCTGTCTTCGGCAGAAAATGTTCGAAGTGGCCTCCATTGACTTCAATGCGTTTGAAAATACGTTTATCAAATGTCAAAGATCTTTTATAGTGTAATGCCGGCCTTACTCAAATTTTAAATGAACGATTAATAAAAAATAAAAAAAATCTGTCTTCGACAGCAAATGTTCGAAGTGGCCTCCATTGACTTCAATGCGTTTGAAAATACGTTTATCAAATGTCCGCCGGATCTTGAAAAATAAGTTTTCGTTTCGAAATAATTGTGCGGCATTTTCAATTCTTTGCCGTAATCCTTCCCGAGTGTTTATTGTATCATCGTAAACAAGAGATTCCATATTACCCCAAACACAAAAATCCATGGAATTTAAATCTGGGGGCCAAGACATTTCGCTTCCTCGACCTATCCAGCTGGAGCACCGTTTTGCATGTGAAACCCAATTCCTGTCGGGGTTATAGTAGTTATATGATGCCGATCCTGGGCCACTTTTGGCGGGAAATTTTAAATTTTCATTTTGGTGGAGGCGCTGGGTGGGCATGCACAGTGTTGTTGGTGATGGGGGTGGGAAGTTTGAACTTGAATACTGGTGGATGCGCCGGGTGGGCATGCGCAGTGGGGTTGGTGGTGAGGCGGGAAGTTTGAATTTGCAGGTTGGGGGGCGCGCTCAGTGAGCATGCGTACTCGAATGTATCGGCGGAATATGGTAGGGAAATGATGTATAAATGAAATTGAAATATATGATAACAATTTATTGAACAATATTCAGTGAATGGTTTAGTGAAAAGGTAATATTCTAATAAAAAAAATTCAATTGAATAGTAATTTATTTTTTTGTGCAACGCATTTGGAGTAATAACATTTATCAAGTTAGTGATTTTGTAAACGTGAGTGTGTTATTAAAATGTCACTCTTCATTGATATCCAAGGCTTCCAAGTATTTGATTATAAATTTTTGCCAAAAGAATTGGCTATAAGTGAAAGTTTTAAAATAAGCCATTTCATTTTCAAGCCAACTCATAGTTTGAATAATCTTCCATCATTTTATCAGAGACAAGCTATGTGGCTAATGAAAAATCATCATGGTTTGAGATGGAATGATGGATTTGTTGATATTGAAGAATTTGGAAGAATCATAAACCAGTTGAGTGATGGATATAACAATATGGATATATAACAATATTAATGTGAAAGGTTTGGAGAAAAAGGAATACATCGAAACATTTTTACACAAACCAATCGCAGTCACAGAGTTGCCAGAAGTACCTAGGCTGAATAAAGCTGAACCGTGTTGTAATTTTTATACAACAGTGAACTGTACGTGTGAGTTGACAAATGTGACAATATTATATAATAATTTCAATAATATTATTCAATAGATGATAAACATTCAAATTAATTGCTCTATTCTCCTAAAAAGAAGTTCTCTGAGAATTTATAACGTTGATTGGAGGTGGGAGTTGTGCTCATGTTTATATAAATCGCTGCTTATCTATTAATCATTATTATAACAATTTCATCTCTTTACATCTCATTTGAAAAGAAGTAACCATGGTTGTTCCGGTAAAATTTAAATGCAGAAAGTGTGGTGGTGAATGTGATGTGCCAAATGAAATGTGCATTTCTTGTTCGTTTGAAATAATCATACGCAAATCGGGTAAAGCGAAACACATTCCGAGCCACTATTTTAAGAATAATCGGAATTAAAGTACAACTTTTGAAGCTGTTATGGAGGATAAATTATATTCAAAAGAAAAGGACTACGATAATATTAATAAATAATAAAGAAATAGATTTTCTTTATATATATCTATCTATCAGGGGCTGTGGATGCGGCGCATCCCTCGAATTTTGAAGCGTCGAAAATATTTTCATACCATATCATATATCATATAGGAAAGTTGTGTTATTTAGCTTTAATTCATATAGATTTTTGTTTTGTTTTATGGGATCGTTCATTATTCGATTTTTTAATCCCTCAAAAATTAATATACCTTGCTCATTGTCGACGAGGCATCTGGAGGCTGGAGGCTGGAGGGGAGGCACTTCTCTTAAACATGTGTGGATTTGGATTCTGAATCTGCTTAATTCGCGCATGCGCACTCCGGGTTTCTTAAGTCGTTTGACCCAAGCTGACTATTGCAAGATCTCTATAGTGGATGCGGTTTCTCACTTTGCTTCTTGATTTGTTGAACAGCGTCCCTTGTTTGAAAAGTCACCGCCCGCCACTGATATACAGTAAAACCTCTCATTAGCGACCACCTTCGGGGAATCATATTTTGGTCGCTAATGAGGGGTGGTCGCTATAAAGAGAACCGACTAGCAAAATTGAAATATATATGTATATTGTATATATTTGTTTGTTTTATTTGTTATTAATTTTGATTACATTATAAAATCACAATATTATTATAAAAAACAGCAAAAACTTAAGAACTATTAAGATTTTAAAATCACATATATTCTACTTTTCAAAATAATCGGTAATCAATGATTGTTTTACATTTTTTAATTTATTTTTATAAAATTCAGACTCACATTTCAATTATAGCTTAGATATACTTGTGAACTTTCCAAAATCATTCATTCTAAAAAAACTTTTCCAAATCTCTTAAACTCTCACAGGCTTCAGACAGACTTGTTATATTGGAGATTGGACCGTTTTCAGGTTCCTCATCTTCATGTTCAGGATCTGAAGTAGCTTGATCACTTTGTCGTACCTCTTCAATACAATCGTTGATTGTGAACTCTGTATTTTCAGTTTCAACATTGTTATCAATTAATGCAAATTGTTTTAAATTTAAAAAAACGTCGTTCAAAGTGGGAAACAGTTGTGCTAGCGGAATGTTATCTTCTTCTTCTTTTTTTTTCTACTTCGAAATTTTCTATGTCTATATTTTCATATGTAAATCCGGCTTTATAAAAACATTTTTTAATTGTCATCGAGGACACATTTTGCCAGGCCGCTGTGATCCATATCGGGGCGTTCGTCAAACTAATATTTTTTTCTACCTCTTGAAAAGAGCAACCACTATCCACATATGTTAATAACCTTTTTATAAAATAATTTCTATAAAGCACTTTGAAATTCTGAATAATGCCCTGGTCTAAAGGTTGGCAATGTGACGTTGTATTTGGTGGGACAAAAATAAGTTTCACATTATTTAGTGTAATTTTGGAGTGTGAAGTTGCGTTATCAAGGAACAATACCACTTTTCTATTCTGCTTCTGCATCTTGGCATCAAATCTGTTGAGCCATGTTCCCATAATATCTGTTGTCATCCATGCGTTTCTGTTGGAGACCCATTCTAGAGGTAGCTTGTCGATATGTGCCCCTTTGAAGCATCGAGGATGTTTGCTTTGACCTATAATAAGTGGTTCCTCTTTTTCACCTTCCATATTAATACAAAAACAAAATTGTAATGCGTTGTTTTGCAGCTTTTCTTCCAAAACATTTATCATTTTTCAATGCATGTGTCTTTGTGGGCAAAGCACGATAGTAAAGACCCGTCTCATCTAAATTATACACATCCTGTGGACTATATTCCAAGATTTGACATCTTCGATATTAACTTCAGCAGACTCACCGCATATTGCCTTTAAGGTTATATCGTGCCGACGACGAAATCTTTCCAACCATCCATTCGATGCTTTTAAGTCACTTAGCCCTAGTTGTTGTGCAACCTCAAGAGCTTTTGTTTCAATTATTGGTCTCGATATTGGTAAATGATTATTTCTAGCCTTGCAAAAGCAATTGAAAACCACTTGGTCAACAGCTAGTCCCTCAGTTTTAGGAAATTTTTTTTCTGTTCAGCACTGCCACAATTTCTATACATATTTTTAATTTCTTCTCTATTTTGTAACAACATAGTCACTTGTGTCTTGCCTACTTTGAATTTTTCGGCCAATTTTCTGGTACCCAAACTACTACATATTTTCACTTTCATTGATGATATCAATTTTTTCTTTGATAGAAAAACGCTTTCGTTCTTCCGTCATAATTAAATATTTAACGTTGACCGACAAGCTCTCAAAACAAAACTATTCGAGATGATACTTATATGTTCGCTGATGTTATTGTTAAAAAGAAAATATTTAAGATTATTGTGATTATAGGCATGAATTTGTTTACAATTTTTCTCGTCTCAACTTTCAGTCAGTCGAACTCTGTCACTAATCGGATTAACTATTCTTTGTGTTTATTATTTCTATTGCGGTTATTGTTTGTCGAATTTTATTGCCCGTTATAGAGGTTGTTTTGACCATTGTTGTATACTAAGAAATACCCATTATAAGTGCCCGTGGTCGTTTTTGAGAAGGGATCTGTAAAGAGGGGTACAATAGCATGGGGTTTACCGAATAAAATTCGGGGAACTCAAAATCGGTCGTTATAAGGGGGTGGTCGCTAACAGGGGTTCTACTATATACATGTCTGCTGAGATTAATAGAAACAGCAAAATCGGTCTGTCTCCCTCTCACGATCATTCCGTTCAAAACGTTAGAAAGAGGTCGAACGAATTCAGGCGTGATTAAGGTGGACCCAA
>JAZBGX010002427.1:0-13002 GCA_037414775.1 Zonitis immaculata | reverse complement strand
CGCTTGTGTTCCTTCATTAGAACTCGCAAAGTATTTGTAACATTTTTTTCTTTCCAAATAAATAATTGATAATTTAATTATAGGAAATGGGTGGCAATTGATAAGCGTAACGAACCACGAACTAGTGAACGTGTTCCTTATGTCATAGCAAACGGACCACCCGGTTTACCTTTAATACGTTTAGTCCACAGTCCATATGATTTTCTGAATGATTCAACTTTAAAACCAAACTCACTTTATTATATAACAAAAGTTATAATACCACCGATTAATCGGTGTTTAAAATTAATTGGTGTTGATTTGAATTTATGGTTTAATCAGATGCCAAGAAAGCATATACGATTCCTACCAACATCATCGCCAACAAAAAAAACAACAATATCGCAATATTTTATACAAACAAATTGCGCTTGTTGTGGACAACAAACACAAAATGGTCTATGTGATAAATGTTTGAAACGACCACAAGAAACTGTGATAGTCTTATTGGAGAAACTTCAATATATTGAACGGAATTGGAGTGATGTCAATCTTGTGAGTTCCAATTCTAATTTAATCCTATTTATCGAAATGTTTTTTTGTTTTTTTTTTGTAATTGTAGATTTGTAAATCTTGTACTGGAATGGAAGATGTAAACTCTTGTATATCGCTAGATTGTCCAGTGATGTATAGAAGGAACCAATCGAATAGAAATTTACAACAAACTACTCATATTCATGAATTACTTAAGCTACCCGAATACCAATTCTAGATTCTATTTTATCATTGTTAATTTTAAAATATAATCAATTGTTTATTTTTTAATTAAATTTTAATACAATTATCGTTATATTTCTAGGAAAACAAACAAATCTTTGACAAAAATAGCATTATATTTTAGCAAACAGCAAGCCACAATTTTAAATTCATAAAGCGAGTTTTTTTTTAAAAATTATCGAGGGTTATAGAGAATAAATGAAAACAAAATAGAAATTCAGTCCTGAAAAGCATATTCGTTAAACAGTAAAATTCATAAAAAAAAACCTAACGTTCATATAAAATAGTTTTATAAAGAGGTAAAATTTTAATACTTATGACTAGTGAAAATAAGTAAACAGAAACAAAGTGCAAATTGATATTTTGTATGTCCTAAAGTTAAGCATTTTGACGTAACGATTCAATTTTTGCGCAAATCTCTTCACGTTTTTGTGCATCCTCAATTAGAACAATTTTGCCAGCCGTATGTGAACCAAACAATTTCTTTTTCTTAGAATCAGGTGATGGAATTGAGATACCTTTTGATACAACAGTAGCTGGATGGTTTAATGTTTGCCATGTATATGACCAATCAACATGCCATGTACCAAATAAATCATTATATGTTATATAAGCGATACGTTGATCGGTTAAATATAAAATTTCTTTTTTTTTAATAACAGTATAATGGTAAACGTAATGATCAGTTTTTGCAAATTTGCCTTTTTCTATTTCAGATAATAATTTAGTGCCGTAAGCTTCATGGAGATTGAATGGACGAACCAGGCCATCAATTTGTGAAGAGCGTGGATGGCGCAAACGGGTTATCTCATGACTAGTTTCAGCACAGCTAAAAAAAAAACAAAACTGAATATTTGTATTACGTATAGAAATAATTTTGGTAGAATTACCGTTTAACAGCCTCTAACGATCCACTAGCAAAGTCTACAACACCAGCTGTTGGTCGTGTAACTAAACCAACAGCACCTTTACCTAAACCTTTAAAGAAACCACCGACTCCCTCTTCTTTTGCACCAGTAATCGGTTTTGTAAATACACCAGTAACACCATCAACAACACCCATAACCAGACCTTTACCACCACGTGCAATACCTTCGTGTACGGTAGCTGGTTTTCTATTCAACTGTTCACGTCGTTTACGTTGATAGTCTTCATCAAATGTCAATACAGCAATACCTTTACCCATTGCACCAGTAATACGTGATACGGCACCAGCTGCACCACCAACTGTATGACCAAATAAACTACGTACACCCAGTACTAGCCCTTCAGCGAATTCGCCAGGTCCCTGAATTGCTCCCTAAATCAAAAAAAAAAAAACAATAAAAACATTTACATAAATACATTTACAACATACTTGGAATGGTTCATAGAATAAATCCTCAACACCTTTGGTGATTCCAAGAACTAAACCGTAAGGATTACCGAGAACATCTAATCCTAAAACTAGGACGTAGAGTTGTTTAATAGTCTGACCAACATAATGACTGATTGCTTCACTTATTAATTGTTTACGTGTCAAAAATGTGTATTGTCGTTCGAAATACGCTAATCTGAAATTATTAATTTTAAATTGGTTCATTAATTAATTAATTATTATTATGCTCGAGCGATTGATTCAATTACTTAAATATGACATCTTGCATATCGGTTAGTGTAACACCAATTCCTCGCAATAACACATTTAAGAATTCTGGTATATGTCCCATAGTAGTTGGTCCACCAGCCATTGAAAAACTCACATGTGCTTTTAATGGTGAAAAATGTAGAACATCATAAAAATTCTTTTGTTCTTGTAATGATTGTGATGAGACATGTTCATATAATTGTTTATTAACTAAATCACAATCTTCTAAGAATCGTTTTCTAATTTCATCAGATGATTCTTCAGTAGTTTGTAAATAATCAACTAATTCATTTATAAAACCTAAATCAACTTTAACATGGAATTCTTGTACTAATACTTTGAAATATTTGAATTGTTTAATTTGACTATTTTTAATTAATAATTGTACAATGCTAATTTCAGCGAATGGTTTAATGCCAGTATTAATAGCAACACTTTTTGGTGGCGGTACTGGAGCTAGAACAACCGGAAATATACAATCAACCATTTGATTATCGATTTGTAAACGATTAATTTTTCCATGTAATTGTAATTGATCTGGACTGGTTTTAATTTGGATCCATAAACCAGTTTGGAAAGAACGACGTATTTTACGTTTATTTGGTTTTGACATTAAACCCAACTTGAAATCAACTTCTATTTTATTATCTATATTTACAATACCATCGGTATCGTCACGTTCTAAATCTAATAAATATTCTTGATGAGCCTCCTCCAACAACATACTTTCTTTGTTATTCATTGGTTTGAATCGTCGTCCATTCATTTTACATTCTTCCCATATAACACCGGAACTAGCAATACACATATACATAATTTCGCGTCTTGTTATATTATTCATTAATGATAGACCAACACCATGTATAGAAATTGTTATTTCTTGTTGAATTATTTCGAATAAATTGGCAGCTTCCGTATTTTTAGCAATTGTTTCATTTTCAGTAAATAACAAAACACGTTGCATACCATCCAAAAATGATACCCAATATATTTCTTTATTATTTATACAACTTTCACCTAATATATCTTTACGTAAATCACTTGTTATTTCTTTTTTGGATTCCCATGTTAATAAACGTGGTCCAGATGGATTCTCCCATGTATATAACATATAATGTTTTGGTGGTAATTGTCTAGTTTGTATAGATTCAGTTTCACAAAAACTTATAGTTTCACTTGAATGATTCACAATCAATCCTGGTGCCATACCAATTTTATAATCGGCGAAATTAATATAAACAGCCCCTTCAGTCAATTGTATATCAACATTTATACCACCATATCGATTTGCTAGTTTCAATAGGGTCGTATGACTTTCCGTATATAAAAATGGTGATGATATTTCATCTGTATCAGCAACACGTAAATGTAATAATTTATCTTCCAATTGACTACGTGGCCATAAGGCTGAACAAGATTTCGGTTCGACTCTAATCCAATGATCACCTGGACGATCATTTTCTTGACATTCAATTGGAAAAGGTGCTGTATTAATAATTACATAATATGGTGTAAAAGTAATTTGTTTCGTCAAATTATTATACGTCAATTGATTATGGACTCCAATCTAATAGAAAAATAATATGAAAATAGAATCAAAATTGTAAAATCGAATTTTTTTTTTACCTGGTAAGTTAAATCTTCCGTTTGACAAAAAATCATTCCGGAAGATCCAGCTACATCTAATGAGAATTTATTTGACCATTCACCATCAGCACCAATACGTACTGAAGCTTTTTTCTTTCCAAAGAAATTTTTTGCATTGAAAGAATATAGAATTGGTCCTTTGAAATTTTCAGGGTGATATAAAACATTTGTTGTGTCGTCCAAATTCTATTAAAATGAACCAAAAAAAAAAATTAATTAATTAATTTTCAATCAAAATTTTAGCATTAAATAAAAAGATTGACAGAAAAACACCAAACATGCAATTAATCAAAACAACCCAGTATTCATCGATTAAAAATACCTTTAATGGACTACCGGTAGTTTCATGTTTTTCAGCTTTTTTAGATTTCTGAAATGGATGAACTTTTAAATTTCCCATCAATTAATTAATTAAATATTAATTATTTTATCGAAATTAAATTGAAACTTACACGATATACGAGCATCAGTCCAGTTTTATTTATCATCCAAAATGGACAATAAAGCGACATTTTCAATGAACCCTTTACAGGAATTGTATGCATTCCTAAATCGAGTTGCATTTTTACTGCACTATCATAACTATTGAATGTCCAAACGGAAAATTCGTCCGGTTCTTGTGGAATTTCTTCACGACACGACCAATCTTTTTCTAAATAAGACGGTAACTGTGAATACATGAAAAAATTGAAATCATTAATAAATGAAATTGTCGAAATAGTAAATATTTACTCGAATAATAATAGCAGATTGTCCTGGATCAACATTGGGTATAATCAATTGTTCACCAGGTTCTATAACAGGTTCATCAACCATTTCTTCGATACAACAAACTATCTTGATTGGTAGACAATTTTCAAAGATAACAGGTGGACGTAGATGTATATTATAAGAAGTACTTGCTACCGTATATTTTGATGTATTTTCATAATAAACTTGTTTCATTTGACCAATAACTGTTATAACAAAATGTTGAGTACCTTTATCATGATGTTTCGGTTTGCAATGTAAATTTTTCGTTATTGACACATTTGCTTGTAATTCTTTCCATACATACGGTGTTGTTGTTATTGTATAACCATCTGCCGAAAAGAACAATTCATTTGTTGGTGTATAAACAGCATTTAATGGTAAATTGAATGAACTATTTGGTTCAATTGTTGTTATCGATTCTAATTCATCCCCTCTTTTGGTCATATAATAAACATCAATTGGTATATGGAAATGATTGATAACTCTTATTATACTACGTATTGTAATTATTGTCACACCTTCTTCGATACGTATATCTGAAATTAAACCCCAACTTTCATTATTTTCATCTCGATAATTCAATGGGAAATAACGTCTATCAGCTCGTACAACTGGTATATCTATTGTACAATTTTTATCTATAATTTTGACACGTACAAATCTTTCTGATTTGATTTGTGTTGGTGTTAGAATATTTTTTAATGCCGTTTCATCGTCTGGTGTTTTCAATTGTAATGCAACACATGTTCTATCCTCTAATACAACCTCAATATTATCTCTTTTAGTATTTGGAATTTTAAATGATCCCTTTGATATTATTAATGCAATTTTACAACCTAATTCATTGACTAATTTATAAGAAGCTTGAAAAACAACGGATTTTTTAATTTTTTTCGAATCAATAGCTGATGCAAAACTTTTCGCCAAATTATTCATAACTTCCAAACATGTTCTTGTTATTGTTATTTCCAAATTATTTTCAGAAGCTATATCAATACTCATAACAGGTTGGGATTGTGGTATTATTTCGTCATAATTACTTGGACTTGATATTTCGTCTAGTTCATTCATTGAAATTTCCATTTTCAATTCCCATGGTATATAACGGGTTTGATTTGTTTTTGATACATCAATCGGTTCAATTAATGGCTCCCATAATGCTAAACGACTATTATAATAACCCATTTGTAATGTCATACTGGCTTCAACATTCATTTGACTACTCCAATTACGTATGGAACCTTTTAAACTAGATTCAAACAACAACATCGGTAATGTTTTATGACCAACGCCAGCTTCGAATGTTATCACAATTAATGGCACGGACAATATACATAATTCTTGAGAATTTATCTTTTTTTGAATACGTGGTAACTCTGATGCCTCAACTGCTTCATCTATAGTTGAAAACAAAAACATTTTTATGGAAACATTCGAGAAATAAAATATGAAAAAATTTAGACACATACCAGGTTTCAAATACCAAAAATCATTATCTTCAAATGATTTAATTGTCCACAAGTCGGAATAATCGTCTAGTGATATCACAGAAGATTCTTCTCTCTCATCGATTCTTGTTGCAGTTTTTAGAACACCATTTACTAATTCAATTGTAGCAGGACATACACTTAAACGTATGTCAGTAACCAATAACTTTCAAAAAAAAAAAAAGAAGAAAATTATTATCGATAACAAAAAAATAAATAAATTATTATCGATAAATATATTACTTCAAGATGTAATCCTTTATTTTCTGGCGTAGAACCAGCCAAACTTATTGTAACAGGATGTAATATTACATGTTTAGTTTCCTGTCGTTTTGATGGATTATAACAAGCTGAATATAATTCGAAATCTTTAATTGTTCCATTAATCACTTGATGTTGGCCTGATAAACGTAATTTCACCGTAACTTCAGTCTAAAATCAAATTGTACTATTCAATTTTAATTGTATTAATCATAAAATGAATAAAAAATATTACATTTAGAAATATTGCTAATGTATCCATATCATTCATATATTCAACTAGAACAATATCGGGTTTTTCAATTTTAAGATTCAATGTTAAATTTCTCTGATTCTCGGGCGGTGCAGTAATCGCCGTTGGTTTAGTTTTATTTACATTTGTGTCAACTTCTTTATTATCAGTTGTACCCAGGTCGAAAAATACAGCTAATTTCATCAAGTAATCAACAGATAATATAATAGTAAAACTGAAAACTCTAACATCAGTGAATATACTATTATCTTTCATTTGTACAGTTATATCGATCATACTGCGTATATCTGTAGGTGGTGATGATAATAATACATCCACATTGTCAACGTTTAGATCACCTTTAGATCTAAATATTAAACGGTTCAATTTATTTAAACTCTCTTCGCGTAAATCATCCAATATACAATTAATCAATAACAATGATGTTATCATTGATTGATCATCGAATAAACGTGTTTTTACTGAAATGCCTTCTAATGAAAAACCACCCAAAGCCGAACTACTTGTATGTGTTCTTTCCAACTTGTCGACATTCGTTAAACCACCTTTAAATAATTTGATGCCAATTTGTTTTATTGTGAATGAAAATCGTAAAAATGTTGATACTTTTGGTTTAATTGCTTCAGAAAATGAAAATTTCGGATCTTCTTCAATTGTTGATAGTATTTTTGAGTCAACAGTACCAACTGATGATTCAACTGTAGGTGTTCTCTTCTTTTCGGTTATGTTTTTCTTTGTTTTTGGTGGTGATTTATCTGGTGGTTCAATTTCTGCTAAATTCTTGGCAACAACTTCCATAATCATTTGATAATCAGCTTGACTTAATAACAACATTATTGTATCTACTTTACCATATATATCGATTACTGGTATACCATTGTACCATGATGCTGATAGATTACGTTTAATACAGCAATTTAATGTTGTTGGTTTAAATAATTTACATTCATTCAGCATTTCATATCTATTATTTAATTTTATACGTGCCACATTAAAATCAGTTAGGCCAACTGTTAAATTATCCATAACAGCACAATGACCGTCACTATTTTTTATATCAATATTTGTAAAGGTATTTGATAATAATATTTGACCTAAATCAATAAATAAAGCATCGTAACTTTTGGAATTTTTCGGTACAAATATATCTGGCGCTTTTATATGTATATCTAATGCAATTTTTGTTGCCTTCTGATGGGCTAATTGTACATTATCTTTAGCTGATTGTGCAGCAGCTTGAGAAGCTTCAATAATCATTTCTTGAGCAGCTTGGAATTTATTCAAAAAATTCTTTGGTGGGGGAAAAAAAACATATCAATATCAAATTAGATCAATTTAAGTGAATAAATTAATTAGAAATCAAGCTTACCAACATTCGGCTAACGAATAAATTAAGAAAAACTATTCGTAAACCACCCATTGTTACAGAAACCGACATATTTGGTTTTTCAATTTCACTTTCAGGTAAATTATAAACAACTACCTTACTGCGAAGGGCACCTTCTTCAGCGACACAACTCAAAATCTAAAATCGTTGAATAATTATCAAAAATAATATTTCACAAAAATGTCGTTAGACAAACCATATTATGACAAGTAATTGGATTCAAATCAATAATACAAATATTTTGTAGATTGGCAACAATTTGTGTATAAGCTGTTTTAACAATTATATCCGTTTCTACACGTTTAATAGCACATGTCGATAATCGACATTTATCAGACGTAAATTCTAATGATAATTCTTCTAGAAATGCTTCTAAACGGAATTTTATCGTTTCTATAACTCCTGGTTTTGCTCTTGTTCGTTTTTCTACAAATCAATCGTTTAATTTTACCATAATAATGAATGAGAAAAAAAAAATATATATATATATACCGGATTTTGCCATTTTGTATGTTTCACTAAGTTGTGATAATTGTCGTCCGAATGAACGATCACCGGCTGATGCTATACGATCGACTTTTTGCTCAACATCTTGACCAGTCATTTTAGCGATTTGTATTTGTATATCGTTTGCATGTTTCATCAAAACAATTAAACCTTCTTGATGCAATACGAAATCGACTTTTTTCAAATCTAATATTAAAGATGTTTCACATGATTTATAAATTGTGTGAAATTCTGGCGACTTTTTATGAATATTATAAAATTTCACATCGAATAAATATTGATTATCTTCTATTGGTGTTGATATAATATTTATAGTATCTCTCTCACGATACTGTTGCAAAGATATACCACCTAAACGTAAATTGACTTTAGTATTATAAGTTTGTTGAATTAAATAACATTCGAGATTCATTATGGAAAATGATAATAAATCGATTTTTGATGATTTTAACGTTTCCTGATGCAATATTTTCAACGATAATTCTACAAATTTAAAATTAAATTAATGCAAATTTAAACATTTCCATATAAACCTAATAAACTTACTGGACATTATGAATTTCAAATCAATATTTGTAAATTGAGCTACTTCATTTCGTTCTTTTGATATTTGATTTATTCTCTTATTATTCTCCTCAATATACTTCAATACAAGTGCACTTGATTGATGAATACTACCTTTCGTCAATTGTCCAGGTGGTGGTGCTTCATTTTGTGGCAAGTTTAAACTTGTAGCAATTGCTAATACTAACATCAACCTAACATCAGGTAAATTCAAATCTAATGATGGTAATTCACCCGTAATTTTTGTTAATGGTAATCTAGGATCGTCATCTATTAAACATTTTGATAGAATTATATGTAAACTGACTGGATTTAATAGATGCATATCACTTATTTGTGATTTTTCAATACAGTCATACCAATTCTCTTGATTTTGTGCAACCAAAACTTGCACATTTGTTAATTCTAATTTGAATTGGTCATAACTTTGATCGAACATAATCTTCAGAATCTCCTCATTGGTTTTACCTTGTTGATATAAATCTTTTACATTTATTAAACTGGCACGTTTCAATGATAGGAAACGTACACGACCCAAATTTATAACTAAAACATCCTCATTTTCTGTATATTTACCACTATGTGGTATTATAATATATGGTGCTTGTAAATCAATATTTATATCTATGAAACTATGTGTTTCAATCATATATTGTAAACCAACTGATGATTTTCCTTTAATATTCGTAAGACTATTATCAGCAGCTGCTGATAGTTGATCTAGAGATGATGATGGTGGTACCTTGAATACATCAATTGCTTTAATTATTGTTGCTGAATCGAATACAACTTTTAGAGGTTTCGCAATTAAATTTATACGTTGATCACAGCTCTTATCTAATGGATTCACTTCGAATGTTAATTCTAATAAGCCACTTTTACTTGTCTTAAAATCAGAACTGATTATATGTGGAATCAAATCGTCTTGTTGTAAACCGAACGATGTTAATTGATCAATTTTAGCATGAAATCTGAAAAAGTCAAACAATTATTTTCATAAAAATACAAAATTTGAAATAAATTACAATAAAGCTTTGGCAGATTCTCTCGTCTCAAAGCGACATTTAACACCTTTCAATTCAGTAGATATAATGGGTTGGATGCCAACTTCATCATCAACTAATTGAATTTCTAATGTTTGCAAAATAAACGTACAAGATTTATCAATGAAATCATCTGGATATTGTGCAGGACTTATTTGTTCACGATAATCGATGGCTTTAAATAAACGCTTCTTCTCTTCCGGAGTCATTGCTGCTTTGAATTGTTTTACTGAAAACAATTCGAAAATTATATTGCTCGTCAATTGTTTTTTTCAATAAATATTTACAAATTGTCGAGTCTCCCGAATCTCCATCAACTGAACCACTTGAACTTCCCCCCCATAACCAACCCATCCAACTTTTAGTTTGGCTTTGACGAGGTTGTGCTACACGTTCATGCTCTAATTCGATTTGTTGTCGCATCAAAACAATATTGAAAACATCTAATTTATCTTCGCATGTCTCTATTTTCATTTTATCATCGCCTTTAATCTGAAATTATTGTTTTGTTTAAACTCTATTGAAACTAGACAAATCTAAATAATTACTGTATTATTCAATTTCTTGATATATAAATCACCATATTGTCGACATAATTTTCTATGTTCACAAATATATTGCCAATCCCAATTACGTCTGCGACGACGTACATTCTCCTCTAAAATACATTTATAAGCAAAATGCCACCATTCTCTATAATATCCGCGATAGCTATCGACATCTGGTCGATATTTTCGGTATGGCAATGATTTTATCATAAGATTAAATGAATCAGCTAATGCTATAATATCACGATATTGTGCTTTACTAACGCCAATAAATAATTTATCCATAGTTAGATTTAAATGTACTTTTGGTACACTAAATGCTGGATCATCTCTTTCCGGTGTTTGGTTTATACGCAGACGAGTCGATGCATTTATTGGTCCCAAAACTGAAAACATAATTATTAATACGACCTTCTGGATGAAATGACCTCGATCTCAAATAAATCTGACATCATCATTACAGTTAAAATTGAAAATAACATTAGGATAATTCATTTAGAATTATTTTGTGAATGATCAAAAAATGAATGTTGATGTTAATCATTTACCATATTTGTAATGCTTAGGCTGTGTTGGTTTTTTAGCAATATCTCTTTCTAATGTTTGTGCAATGTCTTCACTCGATAAATTTACGTATAATCCTGACATTGAATTCCAATAAACTGCCAATGAATCCAAATTAACAATCTAAAATATGAAACAATTACAATCAAACTCGAAAGAGCATATATAAGTATACTAATTGGAAAATTACTTTAAATATTTTACTGCTTTCGTCTTTTTGAATTGCTGCTTCCCAATTTTCATCTGTACTAACAACATCCAATTCATTCAATGTAAAACCTACTGAAAATGGTTTACCAGGATTCGTTATCATATCTTCATAACGTATATGAATATTTTGTATATTCAATTGTACATTTTTAATAATTTGTGTTACTAATTTTTCAACGAATGTTGGATCCGCTTTTGGTTTATCTTTTTCAGCTTCACGTTTTTTTGCATTCTCTAGTTTTTGTAATTCAGCTTTTTTAGCAGCAATAGCGGCTTTACGCTCTTTTTCAGCATCATATTTAATTTGTTGCAATGGACATGCTAATAAATATATATCACGTACATTTATTATGAATGGTTCACTATAAAGATTCTTCCATGGTATTTTCAATACCAGCAAACCGATTCGTCCAAAAACAATGTTAAATGGTAATCCTAAATTATCTAGAGCTGACTGTTTCAAAAGTAGATTTTTCAATTCAGCATCACCTGATAATTAACAATAATAATAATAATAATAATAATAAAAGCACTACAAAATACGCAATAATTTACCTCCCCATATCCCAAGGTTTAGCTGGTCTTTATCGAGGTTTTCAACGAAATCGCCGATAAATTGATTGAGAACTTGTGCTATAACATTCTCAAACACCATTTTTAGTGAAATTTGATAGGATGTGCGTTAAAGCACTCCCTACAATTAAAACAATTTCGTTTCGTCCTTAGATTTATAATAATAAAACTTCTAAAACCGATGATGACATCAATTTAAATCAATACCGATATTTATTAAATATTGTGACCTTTCGACATGTATACCGATATTTATTAAATAATCGTCCGAATGGAACTGAATAATAATAATTTTTATCGCTATCAATCACGAAGTATAAAATAAGGAGTCCGAACGTAATGTAAAAAAATCGGCCAGAAATTCGGTTGGAAATCTTTTGCCGGTAGAGCGCGCTTGATATCAGAACGCACCGATTTGAATTATTAAGCGGGAATTGTTCTTTATGATAATATCAATAACATGACAATTATTTGCTCAGAAATGAATACCTTGTAATTATAAAATGAAAAAATAATTAAAAAACACAACGAAAAATAAATTTGACCTTAGTATATATATATTAGGATATAATATTCAAAAATAAAAAATATTACAAAAGTAAATTGAAAAGCAAATTTAATGTAATTAATTATTGTAGAAATCAGATTTTTTTAAAAATTATCGGAGTAATTACTTTGTGGAGTTATTTATTATAATTTTTCCGTTTGATTTTCAGCCATTTAGTCAGCCACTAATAGAACAATTAATTAATTTTTTTTCTTTAATTATTGTTGAATCTAATTGTAAGAAATTGATTTCAATATTATATTCTATTTTTGCTG
>JAZBGX010002425.1:0-13009 GCA_037414775.1 Zonitis immaculata | reverse complement strand
GTGAACTTGGTTATAACGTAGATTTTCTTACGGTCCCGACGAATACGTTATAACCGAGTTCGACTGTATATTCGCCATTTACTTGCATATAATAGATATAGATAAAGTCTATAAAGTCTAGAAATTAATTAATTAATGAAGAGAAAAAGAGGTAAGTTTTCTGGAAATTTCCTTTACGTTTATTGTCACGAAAATAGTCGATAAAGTTTGTTTCGTTTGAACCCTTAAAACTGACGAAGTTTTAATAAAATTAATAGAACTTCGAGAATCTGTACTGTTAATGTTTAATATCTCAAAATCTTTTTCTAATGTTGGTTCTGTTTTGTCGTGTGTCATTTTGTCTTCGATTTAAGACGACTTTATTTTGAAACGGAAAAATAACTACCTTTTTCTACAAACCACAAAGTTGTTTATCTAGTAGTAAATATAGGATTGAGAGTATCCATGTTTTTGTTATAAAATAATATAAAACATTGAAGCATTGTTAGTTGCATTTTTATAAAGACTGCTAGAGAGAATATAACTACTTTGAGTTCAATGGAGCAATAAATTTCAGTGGAATTACAATATTAAGGAGCTGGGCTGAAGTGGTGAATTCGGTATCCATTGGGTTCATGATTTAATTAGAAGTTTGTATAAAATCTTTATTTATTCGTAATAGTGTTCATGGTCATGATTTCTTCAAAATTATCTATTAATTGTAAGTCTATGTAGCGAATAACGCAATTGTTCAGTTTCGATCCACAACACATGTTCTGATATAAATCTAATGACGGTTAGCATTCTGGCGTTTCTCTTTTTTTTTATTGAATGGTAGAGTGCACAAATAAGGATAAGCTACTTGGGGATATTTGTAGAATCAATTTCCTTTTAACCCTCTAGTAGTGTCCCTCATCCAGATGTCATAGGTCGAAGTACAATATTGTCATTAGAATCGAAGAAGCTAGTCAGCCTTAGTCAATTGACTCAGAAATAATCTTATTCATTCAAGAGATTTCACGCACAACAAAGAAGTTTTTGAAGAGATAAATCGTAAAAATTGTCTATGGATACAATGTTTTGTTATAATAACTTTATAGTTAATATTTGAGATTATATAGCTTTTATGTGACGTTAAACTCGCCAAATACAGAAAATGTATCCTCAATTAAATTGGAAAAAATTATTCCATTCAATTTATATTAAATTATTCAACTGATAAAATTTTCGAATTTTGTACATTAATTCTAACCGCAATAATTATAGCTGAAAATAATTGGTGGTAGGTACACTTCATATTATTCAACAATATACATAATATATCCATATATATCTAGCTATATATATTTTTACTCATACATTCGAATTAGTTATTTCATTTGTAAATTTGCCGCACGTATTTCATAATATCATTCGAGAATGTATTCAAAAGTCAATATTCTATTACAATAGATGCCAATTTGTTTTGAAATATATTTCATAATATTGCAAAAATTAATTTTGTGAAATGATTGATCAATATTTATTCCAATCAAAATAAAACAATAGTGTAGAAATAGAGAAATACAAATTTTTTCATAAATGTAATGATATACTGAGTGACTGAGGATGACACAAAAAGATTTCTTCTAGACGGTGACTGTTGACTGCTCAAATCGAAGGGAAAAATTGGCATAGTGGCTTCAAGCTTCAAATTGATCAAATTAGGTGGCAATCAAAATGACATTTTGTCAGAGGTTTACAATAAAATATAACTGCCATTTTCCTTAGTGCAGCATCCGCAACCTTGAGCATCGAGCATCGGTCTAAAATTATTTTTTTCTGACTGACTCCCAGTTTCTAAGCAGGTGATATGTAAAATCGATACATGCGATGTACCGGAGTAATTCGGCACTAATGTTAACTTTTCTATTTTTGGATCTACAAAGTCAGTTGATTCAGTGAACTTGTGCAGTTTTCCCGCTGACTGCAAATATGAAAACAGAAAAATAGCACAGGTCAACAGTGATTTTGTTGCCCTTAATGTAAGAGTGATTTCGAATAATTTTATGCTTACATAGTTCATGGAACTATGAATGATTTTTTGAAAGTAGCTCTAGTTTTTTTTTTAATCTTTATTTTCATATTACAATGAAAAAAACAGTGAGAGAGAGTGAGAAAGAGATATCAAGAGTTTTCAAAAATCGAATTTGCATTGAGAAATATCACTAATTTTTTCCATATTATCACTAAAATCATACAAACCAGAGCCATTTCAGTACCTTCATGAATATATTCACAGACTGTGTACTTCAAAACATAGGAATCTGCTGAAATTTCCAGGGCAACAAAATTTTTTTTTTTTGTAGAGCTTTGTAATTGGACATCAAACTTGTATTTGTTTTAATGGAACACCCTATATACAGTAAAACCTCTTAATAACGACCACCTTCGGGGAATCATATTTTAGTCACTGAAGAGGGGTGGTCACTATAAAGAGAACCGACTATCAAAATTTAAATATCTGATGAACATTTTATTTGTTTTTTGATGAAAATTCTGATTACGTAATTGAATTTATGAATTTCTTCACATTTTTTCTCGTCTTAAGTTTCAGTGAGTGGATCTGTGTCTGTCCCTAAGCAGATTTAAATATTCTTTATATTTATTATTTTTATTGCGGTTATTGTGTGTCGTATTTTATTGCCCATGATAGAGGCTGTTTTTACCATTGCTGTATACAAAGAAATGCCGATAATGAGTTCCCGCGGTCGTTTTAGAGAAGGGGTCGGTAGATAGAGGTAAAATCCGGGAAATTCAGGATCAGTCGTTATAAGGGGATGGTCGTTAAACAGGGTTGGTCGCTAACAGGGGTTTTACTGTATTATTATAATTGCAAATGGAAAAGAATTCAATAATAGACAATTAATCCAGAGAACTTTATACTCGAAACTACAAATAATTGAAATTTTATATTCAACTAATATTTATTTTATTTTCTATTGTTTTCTGTCTATTACAAATGCACGGAAGACTTAATTTATGAGAACATTGAAGTATCTCAATTTTTTGAGTTTCTCGCGTATAAAGTACGAAAACTTTCAAAAATGGAATGCTCAATTATTTTTCTTTATTCATATTTACAATCAGCAGGAGAATCTACAAAAGTTATAACTGATTCAACCGATCTTGTAGCTCAAAAAATAAAAAAGTTAGCAATAGTGCCGAGTTACTTAGGTACACTTTGTATTGTGTGACAATATCAAACGTCGACGATTTTATCCCTATAGCCACACAAAATACTATTACGCGAATCCAAATTAACTCGTGAAGACATAATTTCGATGAAATCACCTGATCAACAATAGTGATAAGCTTGCCGGCAGTAATATTATTTTGTCAGGTAAGTAGCTTTTTCTTTATTTCCGCATATTGGCGAGAAATACATCTTAAGTGACAAAAATATTCTGTAAAAAAATAACGATAAGCTCTTGCATTCACCGGACTAAAGCAATCCGTGATTTTCTAAGTTTATGGATAGGAGTGCTATTTACCTATTAGAATAGTCGTAAGATGTTGACTGAATCAACCGATATTTTAAATATCAAAGAAGCGGAATTGTTTTTAATGTTTCTCTAATTCTAATACTCCTAATACATTTGAGAGTGACACTCCTTTGAATGTAAAACATATCGAACAAGGTGTGTGTGTAATCATCATCTTTGGTTTAGTGTTTGTTTTCTGGTGCGAATGCTAAATCCAAGAAGAGCCATTAAAGACTTGAGAGTTTCATGCTTTTTTTTTTTAATAACGCTTTTAATAAGAGAGATTTGATGATCCCCATAAACATAAAAAAAAAACAGAATTACTGGGGTAAATTGTGCTCTTGGAACATTCACTAGATTAAAAAATCATTAATGATAGATTTGAGCCTATAAACAAAGAATTATTGTTAATAGAATAATCATGTCAACAGTCAACATTAGGCAAGTTGAGATTATATGCAACATTTAAATGGAAATGCGGCAAAATTATAATGAAATATTGGGAAATTATTAGAAGCTATTGAAGATTGAAGAAAAGTTGGATATACCATAAAATATGAAGAGGCGTCATCCTTGGTGGGAATATTTTTTATTGAAAATTGAGAATTTGAGAAATTTTATTTGTATTAATAAAAAATATCGCCTTGTTATCATTCATTGGATGATTGGATAATTCTAATAAAAATGCAAATCATTCTAGAGATATTTGATTATATGTAAAAGTAATAGTGCGTATTATATAACTTCCAAGCAACGCATCTATAATTTTTTTAGTTCAAATAGCATTCAAATAGCTATGTTAATTATCGTACTTTTTTCTCGTTCAATTAGATGATAATGGAATGATATTGCATTATTTTATGTGTCAGAATAATTTATTATAATATACAATAAATATACTATAGGAGCTACATACATATACAGGTCGTATCACTTGGGACTACATGATTTTGCAGGTTAAGGGGGTCGTGGTTAGTGAATTTCAAAAAGCGCTCGAGGATTTTAACTATGACATCTAAGGACCATTTTAGCGTTGAAATGGTTCATCTAGCTTTTCGGGAAATATGGGAAATCGATACGATTATGCTAATATGATTATAAGAATTTCTTCACATTTTCAACAATTATCGAGCAGGTTATTATGAGAATCGCATGGAGTAGATTTTCGAAAATATCGTTTTTGTTTGAAAATTCTCCAATTTTTCAATAATGCTGCTTGTTTTTGTCGGAAAATCTCAGCTGTATGAATAACGATGTAATTGACATTAATTGTCAATTGTAGTAAAAAACTGAACGAGATCGCAAAATAAAAAAACAATACCGTAAATGTTTATTTAACATAAAAAAACAATCGTCCCGTATTGTTTTGATTACGCTTTAATTTATATCCCGTAAACATAATCGTTTATAATTTCATGATAATGAATAAAGGATGGTAAGAATACTAAATAGTATTAGTTGAACTTATTGATAATCAATGATTATTAATCATTAATTATCAATTAATAATTATTATTGGGAAAATTGAAGACTAATCTAATAATTTTAAAAACGGAGCTCAATAGGAAATAAATTGAATTACTTGTTTTTTCCTATTTTAATAATAATAAGCAGCCCTAATTAAAACAATACTGGACGATTGTTTTTTGTTTATGTTAAATAAACATTTGAAGTATCTTTTTTCTTTTTTGCTGACAGCGTTCAGGGTCAACAGCTGATATTTTCCGACAAAAAAAAAATTTGAAAAATTGGAAATTTTTCAAACAAAAACGATATTTTTGAGTATCTGCTTCACGTGACTTTCAATAAGTTCGATAATTAGTTGAAAATGTAAAGTAATTCTTACAATCAAATCAACATGATCGTATCAATTTTCCATATTTCCCGAAAAGCTAGACGAATCATTTCAACTCTTAAATGGTCCTTAGATGTCCTCGAGCGCTTTTTTTACCTCTCCAACTTCAAACCCCCAAAACTGCAAAATTATATAGTCCCAAGTGATACGGCCTGTATAATAATATAATAAATATACTTATATATAGGTCATGCGTAACGAATAACGATTCCCGTCTACATTATTACTTATGAATGATTTAATGGTCAACTACTAGAAGGGCTCTAAAAAATTCACTAAAGCTAGATTGAGAACTTGATTTTTATGTTATGAGAGAAACATTTAATTATGAGAAATTCATGATAAAATTTTACGCTAATTTGTTCAAATATCATATAAAATTAGTAAACAACAAAGACCAAATTTTTGTTTGATCATCGTGGAATATTTGAGCTTTATGCGTGATGTCATTGTTCCAATTTCGTCGTTTCCCAAATATTAAGTCAACAGTTGAATGAAATATAGCGGAACATGTATATTCTGACAATAATAATAAATCATCACCTCTTTAAAATTTAGGGCGAAAAATTCTATTAATTTTTTTTGTTTATATATTGAGAAAAAAGTAATTAAACTGAAATTCAACATTAATGAAAAAAAATACATTTTGTTGATTTTTGTTTGTTTTTGTTCGAGTCGAGTTGAGAGTAAGCTTAATTCAAATTCGATTTTTTTTCTTGTAGCCGCCTTCTCTGCAAACATCGGTTTATCTTCATTCTTCTCGTTTTCTCTTGTTGAGACTCGAACATTCCGCTTTTTGTTTTCTTATTGTTAGTTTTAATAATGATTCATTGAAGATTCTCGACAACATCGTTATTGGCAAAGAGCACCACTACAGTAAAACCTCCCTTAACGGACACCTCCCCATAATGGACAGTTTTTGTTTCCCCGTACGACATATAGTTAATATAGTAAAATTTGAGTTTTGGTTATATTGTGATACACGTAAATTTTCCTCTCAACAAGGGACAATATTTCTCGAACTGAGATATTTTTTCGCATACAGAAAACGTAATTGTAAAAAATAAACTTACAGATAAAAAACAAGCAGAAATTGATGACTACTTTAAATATAATGTAATGTAAATGTAACAACAATTCAAGTTATTTGTTGATATGTATTATTTATAAAATGTAAATTTCCAATAACATCATTATATTTAATATTTTTTTGGTAACCTTCCAACAATGGACACCTCTCCACAACGGGCATTTTTAAATTCCCCGTCCATGTACGTTATGGGGACGTTTTACTATACTACAAAGACCTACGACGAATAGGTACGGTTGAAAAATTGAAATAAAACCGAAACAAAATTTTTCTATGATATTATAAGAGTTCTCAGAAAAACATCAATAAAATAAAACAATAACGATAACGATGATAATAATACAAAGACATGTGTTTGGTTGATTGTACAAAATGGAATAAAACAGACAACGTTATTTGATTTCGTTAAAATTTGATCTTCAAAAATGGAATTGAATTCAATCAATCAATATAAAACAAAAAAAAAACAAATGCCTGCAATAATGAATATTGGTATTCTATCAATTTTGTTCGTTTCGATTTGTGACCAATAATATTTGGAATTTAATTAACCTAAAAGTTATAAAATGAACTCACAAGGAAAGGGATACAACTGTCCCTCTCCGATTTTGATGAAAATTTGGGACACAGGTTAGAACACCAAAAAATAGAGGATAAATAATTTTTTTAGCTGTCCATATTAACGTTAAGGGAGTGTAATAGCCCCAAAATACGTTTTTTGTTTTACCTCAAGAACCAAGCGAGATATCGAATTCAATCAATCACTGAAATATTACGCATGGTTATCACTATAATACCAACTAGTTAAGCAACACCCTTCAATTTTGCGGGCTTGAATAATATGTGAGAGGGTTAGTACTTTTTTGCCGCCCTTGATAATTTTTTTTGTAAATTCAAGTTGTATTTCATATTCATAAACTCGATTGAGAAACTAAAGTTACCTGTTTTTGGATTTTTTGATTCATCCTCGTTGTAAGGGGTTGCAACCCTAAATAATTAATAATGCACAAGACGCATTATCAGCAGTATTTTCGTAGCTAGAGGCTAACCGATAGCCAAAATCTTGATTTTTATGATAAAATATTCTAGAAAATGGAAATAAATGAGGGGCAATTTCACCACCTCAACGTAAATATGGGCAGCTAAAAAAAATATCTATGCTCTATTACAAATAATAATTACAAATTACACATGTGTGCCAAATTTCATCAAAATCTTGAATAATCCAGCATTTTTCAGTCACATAATATCTGATTGGAATTAATAATAACTACGAGGGTAGTCTCAGAAGTATCCGACTTGATGTAGAAATTGCGGTTGTTAGTTGAAAAGAATGACCATGGTAAAAAATATCAACTTAATGAAGTTTAGGTTGAAGTGTGCAATTCTATGTTGTTCTGTTCATTTCGTGACAGTTATCAATAGTGGATATCAACAAGAGTGAATAGTGATGAGACTAATGCCGTACTCAAAATAGCATGATTAAGAGTGCAAGAACAAAACTTGCCATTTATTGGTAGTTGAAATAGAAATTATTTTATATTTTAACATTGACATTAATGACATCAAGAAATTGGAATTTACACAAAATTCAATTATGAGCAGAGTTGGTCCTGGTTCTGTATTCTTGGCAATGGTGATGGCAAGACCAATGACAGGAATAAATATGCAAGATCATTAAGTGAGGTCCCAAGAGCTGCCAAGAAAATAAGGTGGCCATGCTAGGAATGATGGAGAAAATTCATAGAATAGAATTGGATGACCTTTGATTAAAAGAAAAAGTGATAATTCCAAAAAGTGTAACAAGTGGAATATTGACTGGAAATTTTGACATGGGAGAGTTATTTGGACTAAAAATAGCTTCGTTGGGATATTTCAATCGAGTGGTTGATAACATTTGACAACGATAAAGTATAACCATGAATAAAACATCTCAGACGAATAAAATTTGGAAGTTATACGGACTAAAGGAGGATATAACCGACTTCAAAGATGGTAAAGACAGTTCGATTTGCAGTGTTGCTTATTGCATAATTTTCATTTAACGGCGATTATTATGGTAATTAAATCAATGGGCAATAACTAGAGTTATTTTATTCGAATTATTCTGTTTCCAAAATTAAAAAATTGACCAACAAGTGTGCGGTTGTGACTATTTTGTGGAGCTAGAAAAATTTTAGAATAAACTATAGCGATCCAAAAGGAGACTATAATGAGAAATACAGATTCTCTTCTTCGAATTTTTTGTGTTTACTCTATTAGGTCGGGTATTTCTGGGATTACCCCCGTAGGTATAAATATATATGTAGCTTTTATTTTTGTTATGTAACTAATTCTGAAGGAAGTTGGACAGTTTTTTTATGTGTCTATGTGTGTGGATTGTTTTTTGTTAGACATATAATTGGACATATAACTGAAAACAATCGCTTAACAAATATATTATTTTTTGTCTAGTAATAAAATTGTTTTTCCTCTGGCACTTTTTTTATTATTAGCTCAAACTAATATCAAACTCGTATATGAAAATAGGAAGTTATATTGGGAAGGATGGTTCTGGTAAAGTTTCACGCCTTCTTTTTATCGTAAGTAGAAAACTGAAAATATTGAAAATTACCCGGGAGTTATAATAAAGGAAGTAAAGTTGCGACTTGTATTCTGATTAATTATTCAATTAGTTAAAAAAAATCGAATTGTTGAATTTTCTCATATTAATTATTATTTGAATACGGTCGTGCATGATTAATAAGATTAATGAGTTCCTTAGTAGTCTTGTCATTATTGTTACTATTATTATTATTATTATTATGCTTGATAATTAAACATGAAATGCAAATAACAAATAGGGTGTGGTAGAACTATATAAGAGAGTTCGAAGCGTTTGACACGATTATATGGCGTTCGATAATAAATTCCATAGATTCCATCATACATTACTGACGTTTTCCTCATACATAATATATATAGTACACTTAAGATCGTGGTTTGGTGGTAATGCAAGCAATAGACGATATTTAAATATTATTCATCAAATTTTGAAGATTCATATTTTTACGTTTGTCTCGTTCTCAAAATAAAAAACAAATAGAGTTTTGAAATCAAATTCTACTCACGTATATTTTTTCATCCGTTTTCGATTTAGCAATCTATTCGGTTTTTATCGCACAATTTGAGTGTCCAATATCGGACAACTATAGTTGTGTGCATACACACTCACACGTACAAGCCAACGTCCTCCTTGTCTTTTTCAATCGCTTAAGCTGGACTATATCCTTCTTTTATAGCCACCTATATCGATGTATTCATCTTCCTTTATCGTATATATATAGTTTTTTATTGGAAACCGTTTTTGTCAATATACGCCTTGATTACATCTCGCGTACATTTAGTATTCCTTTGTATTTGAGACGGCATACAATGTTTTGCACCTTTCATATATTGACGATTTTCCATGAAAAGTTTCCAATCAATCAAATTTAATTATTGAAATTTGAATACTAACATAAGTAAGTATTTATAGTCAAGTATTATGATCGCTTTGAGGTGAGTTATATATAAGTTTATGCTTATGGTCTGTTTCGCATAAACATTTGAATAACTTCCAACCTCAGTTTTAATTTAACGCCTCAAGCTATCAAGTATATACGCTCTATTAATATTAACAGTTTAAGACCAGATTATTTGCCCTTAGGGGCGCCCTTTATGTTCAACCACAAAATTATAAACTTCCAACTTCTATTTAATAAACGGTCAATATATAAGTACATCTCGATTATATCAAGACGGTAATTGATAATATTGAAATAAAATATGGTGGAGGTACTTATAAGCGGCCAACATACGTCTATAATATTCTATCCGACAGTAATTAAAAACATTGAAATTATTATATAGTACATGGTAGATGCTCTGGGCAATAACTGAACCTTTGTAATTTGGTCATTGACCAAATAATAGCGAACTTTCCCTAATCAGTTGCGCGGAGATTTTTTTCATTTCTCAAAGAGTTGAACCTTTCGAAAAGATACTTTGACACAAACAAATGAACATTTTCAATCCACTACTCGAACAATTTACGATTGCCAACAAACAAAATTTTGAAGAACTAAATGTTGTGGTTTTATTATGAAACTATATAATAGTTCAATACTAAATAACAATAAGATCAAGATAAAGAGTTTCTATTGAAAATTATAGTTAGTTGATGGGACATTCTGTATCTAAGGAATTAGTTGTAAACAATTCACGATGAGGCTTGTTAACTAGGAAATTATCAAGATTACCTATGGTAGGTAAATAGTCACACAATATTCTAAACATTGTCATATTGAATGCGATAAATTAGAACTAAGAGTTAACGAGTCCTATTGTACTAAAACTCATATATAATTTATAAAAATAAAACAAAATAAAATAGAACAGAACGTTCCGAAGGGGTTGTTTTCAAATACTTAGTTTTCCTAACTTCGATATAGAGATTTTCGAGTGTTTCCATATAACTTTTCAACACCACAACTTCCGATATGCCCTTTTATTATTCAAAAATACAAACAACTTTGAATTTCAAATATTATAAAGTTGATATAGTTCTGTGTTTCAATTAGTGATAAGTTGACTTGAATTGAGCTTTAAACATTATTTAATTTCCATAAATATATCGGTTACTCAATGTGGTTTTGCATTTTGCCCATATACATATAGTATATGTCCAAGGGCGTTAATGTGACATCCGAACTCTAACGTAAATTAAGAAAATCTTGGTTTAGAGAGAGAGAGAGAGAGAGAGAGAAAGAGAGACAGGTTCAGTTAATTGACTCTAATAAGTTGAGCGATTCCGTTTGTCCAAAGAATATGATCCGTTTTAGAGAAAATTATTTTGCACCAGAGTCGGAAAACTATATATATATATATATATATATATCTATTATTAATTATAGTTTTTTTCATTATAAGGGTGTCGATTTTTAATTCTCTATTGGTTGCCTGTTAAACGAAATTTTCTCGAACAAAATTCCTATTATCAAGTTTGAAATATTTCTCATGAACTTTTTTGATTTTCTTATAAATTGAGTCATAAATTTGCGATTGAATTTATCGAATGTGAGGGCAGGGAAATCCTAATAGTAGGCACACGAAGAGTAAGGATCGATTATTGAGTTGATAACTGATGGCATGATGGCAAATAATGGTTGCATGAAAAAATCAATCTATACAGCTAGATTCACAGATAATTTTCCTGGTTTATAACTCTGGCCTTAGTGGAGAGAATGAAAATCGCACTTAAGGATTCAAAGTGTGATATCTAGAAGTCATTTTGGCGTTAAAACGAATTCTCTAATTTTTCAGGAAATGTGGAAAATTAATATTTTTTATGGGATAATAATTCAATTTTCTATACTTAAGTTTCTCATGAGGATCGGATTGTAGTACAAATAAGAAAAAAACGTTTTCGTTTGAAAATTCTTCAATTTTTCATGCCCAAAGTCCATTGGAAATCGTAAAATATAAATAAGTCTATAGAAAATTGAATTAATGTCTTATAAATAATATTAATTTTCCATGTTTTCCGAAAAGTTAGAGAAATTGTTTTAACGCCAAAATGGCCTCTAGATATCAAATTTTGAATCTTTAAGTGTGTTTTTTATTTTCTCCACTAGACCCTGAGTTAAGGGCCAGGAAAGTCATTTGTGAATCAGGCGATATATGCCAAATTTAGAATTTTTGCGATATATTTATTTGTTTATAATGAAATCAGTCGAAATTTTCATTATCAAACAGAAAACAAAACATCAACTATAACAAATGAAATACATACGTTGTTCAATATCTCTAAAGAGTCTAATTGAAAAGAGTTGAATTGTGTTTATTTATAAATGAAAACAAACACAAAATTTACCTACAGGCTGTTTAAATGGGCGGGATAATAAATTATGGTATGGGTGATTTTTTTTCCAACAACATATCACAGAAAATTTTTGTACGTTGTTGATAATTCGTTATGAGATATAAAAATTAAATTACATCACTATAGCCTATATAAATCCAAAGGGAACACGTTGTCAACAATTATTTTCTCTCGATAATATTGGAAATGATTCCAAATCTCGATGCTTTTTAAGTTTTGGTTCACTAAATATCCACGATGCTAACATTGGATAGTTGGTTGCACGGTCTTGTAGACAGGTCTTGACACTAGTAGTAGTGGGGGTGAACTCTTGTTGTTGTTGTTGTTGTTGTTGTCTCTTTCCCGCACAGATGACCTCCTCGAATATGACGCTTCTTGTGGCAATTTTATTAACTAAATTCTTACAACATAAGAGTTTACCTCTACCAATGATAGTAAGATAGCAGTGTCAAGACCTGTCTATAAGACCGTTGTTAGTTGTCAGTAACGTGATCGTCCTAAATTGAAATAAGCAATAGCGATGTTGTAGTTTGCTGTTATATTCCTTAGTTGTCGTCTTTCCAGGACTTTAATTTTAGTACTAAATCCTCTTCGATAACCGCCCCAACTTTATAGACTTTATCTATATCTATTATATGCAAGTAAAAGGCGAATATATA
>JAZBGX010002424.1:0-13015 GCA_037414775.1 Zonitis immaculata | reverse complement strand
TTGTGTTCAAAAAATTTCCATTATTTGATTAAAAAAAAAAATTATATATAGATCATTTAATTTTATTACCTTATCATAAAATAAATACGAATCTAAACAATACATTCCAATCTCTCAAGGTATTATTTTTTTTAAGGTGACTCGTCATTATTATTATTTTTTTAATATTATAATTAGTTGCAATAATATTCGATTTGGAAGTAATTTTTTAATTATTCTATGCAGAAATACTTATAGAAACTTGCTTAAATTGTCTAGAATTCATCCAAAATTAGAACAGATTGTGGTCAATACCTAATCTAATTTTCCTATAATAAATGATTGGATATTTATTGAGTTTATACAATATAATTGAGTATTTTCATCTTGGCATTTTGTTGAACATCAGGAAGTATGTCAAATGGTTCAATGACGCGACTGGACTAAGTAACCATGTCAAAAATTCGCCTTCAGCTATAGGTATGGCGATTATTATTATTATTATTGGAACAACAGGTGAGAACAAGAAAAAAGAAATAGTAGAAGAGAATAAGAGGCAAGATTTTTAAGCGATGATAAAGAATAAAAGAGAAAATATTTCGATTAGTTTATTGTTTAGAATTCTGGTAATTTTCGAATCATTATAAAGTTCATTGATACACGACCCAGCTTATATTTTTATAAAAAAAAAAAAACAAAAAACAGAAGAAGTCTTTTTACAAAACTAACAATTCTGGTTGAGATATTCTATTCCATTTGTAGGCAATTCTAACTACTATGCGTTTGCTATTTGTTTGCCAATAATAATAAAAATAAACAATTGATTCCAAACAATTAATTAAAATGCTACTAATAATTCCGTTTTATTATAATTATTATTATTATTGACTTTCACTCGATTGATTTCTCTATAAAATAAAATCGATAAATATTTAAAAATTACCGTAGTCTATATATAAACAATAAATAAATAATAAATAAATAGATTTTCGCCTCTTTTGAACTTAAACTTGATCGTTTGGTGAAAGTCATGAAAATTTATTATCGTTCAACTTTTCAAATAAGAAAAATAAGAAACAAGAACTTGCTCTGGGTACGATAACCTTCTATTGAAACAAAAACAACCATATATCGATTGAAATCATTGGAATCGCTATTATATTGATCGTGATGATCATAATAATAATAATAATGATGGTGTCAATGATATTCGAACTATCTATCTATATACTTAATATAATAGTAAATGATTTTCTAATATTACCGTTGTTTTTGTAACGGTGCCGATAATAATTTGTTTGATTTCCGATCAATTGATGCGAAACAAATAAATAAATAAATAAATAACATTTCTAATCGATTTTTGAATCGATTAAAAGTAAAAGTGATCCGCGTCATTATCCTTTTTTTTTTTTCTTTCGAAAGCTCACTAAATTAATCTTATATTTATGATTATTATCATTAGATAAATATTTAAATTATGAATAATAGTGAAACAGTTAGATTTATATCCTTCAACGGAAGTAGTCATGAATAATAATAATGATAATTGGAGGAGAAGCCGTTATTAGAATTTATTTTAGAGAAAATTTGCAATTCGAGAAAGAATCTTTAAAAAAAATATAGTCATCCGAAATCGACTTGCCATAGATGTATAAAGAATGCACTGTTTCAGGCTTTCCCGGTCTGTATAACTCTGGATTTAGTGGAGGAAATAACAAGGGCACTTGAGAATTCCAAGTGTGATCTATTTAGCGTTCCGGGAGATGTGGAAAATTGATATATTTTCTTTTTGTCAACAACAACCAGAGTTACAGACTACGAAACCCTAAAGCTGTCTATCCCTGTATAGAGGGATATATCGAATGTTCGTTAAATCAGTGGCATGTCTCTACTATATTGATTCTATACATATAGTCAAGTCGTTATCTTTCTAATATGAAATTTTAATTCAATCAAACAATAAGACTCTGGGATGCATGTGTCATGTTCCAACATTTAATCCAACTATATAGGTACATACATATGTAAGTACATATATAATAATATCTATAAATGTGTTTTATAAAGTTCATTTGTAATGTATTCAAGTGAATGTCCGTTCGTTTGCGATCAACGCACCTGTATTAGATATACACTAAAGTATATAATATAGGTACATATATACAATATATATATGAACGTATATTTGTTGTTGTTTTGTTTTGTTATATAAAGTGGTTATGAGGAGAATCCAGCCGGAAATTCAACAATAATACGTTCTTCCTGTTTCTATATAAAGTCATTCATATATCCTACAACAGTTAGGATTGAATTTATTAATTTTTTTTTCTTCTAAATATTTATTTGGAATTCTCATAAACGGATATAGCTAGTGCGGAAGAATTTTTATTACCGAATAATGAAGATATCTCCGTTTATTTACAAATAGTCGAGTAAAACTACTTAGCAATTACAATTTTATGTTTGCTGCGAATAAGAGACGCTTCTACAGGAAAAAATACAAGATTCCGTATTTGTTGGTGCTTCAAAATTAATTTTAGAGCTTCATTTGGTTATAATGATGATGTTAGAATTTTATTCAGTGTTTAAGTCAGATAAATAAATAAATATTGGTACAGGCGATTCAAGGATGGAAATTTCGATCTTTCTGATAAGCCGCGTTAAAGGACAAGTTCCTAGAATAAATATGGACGAATAAGGAAGGTTTACAGAAATGAATCCTTGATTTAGGTCTTGTTTAGCAGAAAAACTTTCCATGCTTTGGTGTACCTACACGTGGAAATTTTGTTTGTTTACAGCTTAAACTGAGAAAATTTCAACTTTAGAAGAAAGTTGACGTACGTAGGGATTTGCTGCATGATGTAATTACAGAAGATGAAAAGTGGGCTCTATATGTCAATTATTCCAGTAGGCACCAGTTGCTAGAAGCCAAGGAAACAGGCGTACTGACTACAAAAACCACCTGACTCAAGTAAAAAGCTTCTATTGAGTATGTGGTGGGGAAATAGTTAGAATTTTTTATTGGGAGCTCTTGCCAATTGGCAAAAATTTCCTTTGCCTAAAAAATACTCATCAACTCCAATTGCAAAAAACACAACGCTCAGTATTGGTTAGAGTTTTAAAATTTATTTAAAGCTTTGAAGAGCTTCCTTAGATTATCATTTTATTCAAAATTTAAAAATTCCTATAGGTCGAAGTAAATTAAATTTAAAATTTTATTCATTTTTATGTTCGATTTTGTCATGCTGTTCTTTTCTCAACGACCGCTTGTTGATAATCAATTCTTGATTATAATAGGCGGCTTTTACATCTTCAAAGAATATTTTAGGATGAATTGAAACTTACATCTCTAATTTGTTATCGAGTACTATTGATGTAAAGATAATTTGGGAGAAGCCACCATTTTTAAAGTTATACAACAACAAAAATATCCGCAAAATATAGAAATATTGGGTAACTGATGATGTTTCGCGATATAGTGACTCGCAAAATGCATGATTGAGCCACATTTTTGCTATCTTTGTCTAGCTATAAAGCAGACATGACGATGACTGATTGCTCTTAATTACCTGTACAAAATGAAACAAAAGTAATTAATAATAATAATAACAACAACAACAACAGACACAACAAAATGTTTAAGTAATTCAACTAGGCATAAGGTTTAACCTTGAACTTGTTGAGTAACTTGAGAAAAAAAAAATTATATGTAGATATTTTACGCTAAGATTCCTTTTAAGGTAAATTTTATATGAATAATAGAATAAAATCTTTCACAATCTGTGCATACGAAATTAATATTTAAGTAATAACAATAAAATAAAATTTAGAGAGAAAAAACAAAACAATCACAATAATAAAGACGGAAGAAAGAAACAAAAATTGTGAAACTGTTGACTTTATCACGACACACAATAATAATTTGAATTTTACATTTTTTGTTTCTTCTGTAGATTATAATTTTGACCTTATCTGGAAATAGAAAATATACACGATGAAATTTGATAGTTTTTCTGGAAAATAGAAAATTTATATAAATTTTTCTAATATTTGTTTTTAATGGTTTTTAATTAAAATGAAAAATTATTTTGAATAATATGAAACTTTTACCTTTCTCTTATTATATTTATATTTTTATATAGTTTGAAGCGATTTGTCGTAATTAAACGACTATAAATGATAGATTGTGGAAAGTCTTTTATAATAATAATTGAAATAATTTCCAATCAATACAGGCTGTTACCTAATGAGATGTACTGATTTTAATAGGTGATTCCTGAACCAATTTTAAGTCGAAAAGTTCATATAAACGTATATCCAGAAATGTTTTGTCTTCAATATAAAGGCGTTAGATTTTTTCTTACTAGCGAGCATTTTCAACATTTTCTGTAGATATAATTTTGCAATTAACATGGGAATTACCCATTGAAATAAGTACATGTCATTAAGTAACAGCCTGTATAATACGAAAGGGAAATTTCTGATGAATCATCCAGTTTATATTAAGACTAGGATAAAAAATTACGATTTTATCAGATCAACGACATGTGTAATCAATACAGGATAATTGGAAAAGTTTTTTCTATGCGTCTACTTTTCTCGTATTCTCTAAAAAAAAAACAAAACAAATCTCCATCTCTATGTAATCTCGAATTGTTTGGATGAACAACAAAATATTTCAATAATAATCGTCATCTTCATCTACAGTTATTAGATAAATTGTGTTATTAATTAGATAATAAAGGATGGTGATTTGTTTATTGAGAATAACAAGATTGACGGAAATCTGAAGAAGAAGAAGAGGAAAAAAAAAAACGGTAAAAGCTTAATTGGATATTATTATGTTATACAACAATAACGGTTGTTTTGTTGTTGGGATGTTTGAAAATCGGTACTAAAATTATCCAGTAATAAATATTGTCAACCCCCTAGATCCAGCATCTCGATAAGAAGTTTAAAACGCAAAATAAAACACAATCTTCCTGATAATGATAATAATAATAATAATAATAACGGATTTGTTGTCTATATCTATACAATTATGAATTTTTGGTTTGATTTAGAATCTAGAGGGTTTATATAATGGAAATTTTACAATCAAAATTAATAATGAAAGCTGTTTGTCTATTTAATCGTATCAATAATATCCGAGCACGTTTCCTTTCTCTTTGTGTCAATAAAATTCAACAAGAATATTAATCATTTATAGTTTCAACTATAATTAGAATGCTATTCAAGTACATAAAACATGCACTTTTTCCTATTAATTCAACATATATAATCAAATTTTCCAAAAGTTTGTTTGTTGTTGTTTTATTTCCTTTATGTAGTTGTGTGTTATTATTTGTTTGATTTTTCGTTAATTTTCGTTTTTGTTAATTTCGGGTATAATTACAACGGCAATTGCACATAATCTCCCTTCTCTTCAACATTGCGTGTTCACGAGGCGAAACCTTCTTCTTCTTCTTCTTCTTCTTCTGCTTCAACTTCTTGTCAAGAACCAACAAACAACCTCATTTCTATATGTCTTGAAAGAGTACCGTTGTGCAGTTCTTCATCAACACAACGCAGATACAACAACAACAACAATAACAACATTTTTACCTAATTTTTTAGTTCAATTTATAAATCAATATCCTGTCTTAGTCGACTATATATACTACGACAGGATATCCGGGTGGTAGTTTTTCGAGTGTGTGTAGTGAAAATGCCTTCTTGATTATACCAAAAAAAAACAAAACCAACAAAAAACAGTGCATTATAAATGAGTAAAATTCGAACATTCGATAAAAACCAAAAGATGTTGCTATTACCGGAAATAACAATACCGCAGGTATTGCAAAATTATTTAAATTTTATTATAAATTATTAAAATTAAATGCCGAATTATTGCGAATTTTTTGACGATCGCGGAAATTACATTAAAGTTGGAATCGTCAAAAGTACAATAATTTAAAGAGAAAGTCCCTTATCATTATTATTATTATTATTATTATTATTGATAATAATAATTTATCTATTTGTTGCACTTGATTGATTTGATATACAATCAGTGATGGTTTTTTTTTGTACATTATTATTAAATTGATTACAAATTTTTTTTTTTACAAAATCCAACCGCATACCAATATAAATCAAAAAAAACAAAACTGTATAGGAAATGTGATGAATCATTTTCAAGATCGATAATAATAATAATAATAATAATAATAGAATTGACAGCTATACTTTTACCAATTTTTCTTTTCATCAATGTGGAACACTTGAAATTTATACAACTGGAAACAAATCTTCATATAATTTGTTACAACAAAATTGTAAATTCACAAATTAACGAAAAACAATTCAAATATGTATTGATAGAGAGGGAGAGAGATAATTTCCAGAAAAATCAAATGGAAATTATGTTCAGAAAGTGAATCGTATAAATTATCAAAAAAAATAAAATAATAATTGATGCGACCATCAAATAACTAGAGTAATTACAATTAAATTGTTGTTCTATGATCATTATTATTATTATTATTGTACCACTAAATCATCGTTAATTTATTTGTTATTAACTAGAACATGTGAATTTCATTTGATCTTTTCTTCATCTTACAAGTAAAGCGAGTGATAAAATAAAATACTTAAGTCACATTCTTCTACTTAACTACCTATTAAACAGTACAAATCCGTGTTTATTAAACTGTAAAGAAATGTGAATATGTGAGACTATATTTTATTTCTAAAAGACTGGTCGATTAGTTTTAAAAACAACAACTATATAAATTTCTTTGATTACAACCCTGTTTGTCTTTAGTAAATACCATTATAAGTAATTTAATTTAACAATTAAATGAATAATCTTAGAATAAGAAGAATATAGAGACAATTTTAATTAGAAACGATTTACGAGGGGTGATCCAAAAGCAATGATAACACAATGTTTATTAGACTGATATAATTTATTTCGTAGAGTACACAAACTTGATCCATCTCTCCTATATACAGCTGGAATTCCTTTTGAACAACAATCGTTATTTTGAGTGTCAAAAAATGATACCATCAGCCATTGCTATTGTCTTCAAATTTCTTGTTTCTGAGCTGCTCCTCAAACCGGGGAAACATACAGAAGTCACTGGAAGCGCCGATCTAGGACGTAGATGGTCGTTTTTTGTGGAAGCTTTGCTCATAGCTTAAGGTTCTTGTAACAAATGGAATGTTTCCACTAAGCCGGCGTGTATTTTTTTTTTGTCGATATTTTTTGCAGGCTCTAGCTTCGTTTTGGCCAATTCTCTGACTGTTCGTATTCAATGTAGAATGTATAGTTCTAAGCAAGTTTATTTATAAGATTTTTTCATTGGTAATTAGTGAGGACGTGAAATCGCTACTCTAATTTTTTTTAGATTCTTGCAATCACTAGAAATTAGCTAATTATCATTACTTTCGGATCAGCCTACGTATGACTAATTCCAAGTCCTTAACCTTGATGACAATTACACTATTGAAATTAAGTGGAAAAAAAGTAAAGAAATTCACATGGAATAAAACAATAGATTTTTTTACGTCAAATAGTAATAATAATGAAATGGAAGTAGACGGGCAGATATTTGGTCATTAACCTCTAATATTACTTTGTTATTCTTAATTTTTTTCGGTTTGATTATCAGCACTCTCTAGATTATTGTAAATTATAAAATCATCAACCATCTGTAAAGAAAGTCGTTGCCATTATTCCGTGTTTTTTTTCTCTATTTTATTATTAAGTATTAATATTATTAGTTTCCAATTTTCGAAGCAATTCCATTTGATTGTTTTTTGTTTTGTTTTTCTTTTTCATTTATTTTTGTTGTATTATAGGAATTTAAATTACAAATTTAACAATTGCAAATAAATTGAAACATACGGAAATTACACCAAACAAATGAACTCGATAATAATAATAATAATAATAATAATAATAAACAACTGAATTATAATTATAATTCAAACTAATTTGGTTGTGTGATGTATAAATGGTGGATGCGCGATACGTTAGACGTAAATAGTTTGGGGTAATACTTAGCTGCTGAAATTTTTTATCAAAGAATTTTTTTATATTGTAATAATAGAAAGAATTTGGAACAAGAAATATTCTAGTTCACATTTTCATTCGAAAAAAAAATCTTAAAATTTCTACTCTATATATACTTAATATAACTAGTTTTTCTCTTAATAAATATAAATTCGATATAAATTTTTGTCAAGAAAGTTTGAGCTGTTTTTTTGTAGTTTCTTTAATAAAAAAAAAAAAATTAATGTTACATAGAAGTGAAAAAAGTTATGTTTCAATGGAAATTATTTATAATCGAGTTGTGGCGTGGAAATGGTGGATGCGCCACGTTTATTTGAAATCGACACAGTTTATTAAAAAATAATTGTCGCAATTCGATTATGATCTTCGATCAATGTGACCTTTAAAATAATAGAACGATTCTCATTGAAAATTGTTTTCTGAAATTATTAAGAAAGTTTGTTTTTTTTGTTTTTTTCTTCGTTAATAGCATAACTGGAAAAAATTAATAATAATCACGAATAAATCAAATTGACCGCAACTACTTATATTGTACGTGGAATAATTTATCGATAAAATTCAAATCAAACAATAAAACTTTTTCTTATTTAATTATATATTGGAATTTTTAAACATTTGGTCCAATCGTTTGATTATCAATAGAAAATTTCCATTATTTGAGAAAATTTAAAACTTCCAATTTATGAGCCAATTCTTCTCAACGGTTACATTTACAAAATAATAACATATAGATTGAGGTAATTATGCAAAAAAATATTTTATTTGTTTAATAATAAACCGCTATGCAATGCGGTTAAATTAAAGATTGAGATGACAACATGTGTAAGTTGTAATATAAAATGATTGCAAGTAGTCCAGCAACAGTAGTCTTTAATGAAGCTTAGAGGTGTAATTATTTATTTTATATTTCCGCATTATTATTTAAAACAAAAATTAGAAAATTGATTTGATTAAGAAACAAAACGAAGAACGGTGCCAGTGAAAAGAGAACGTGACTTGACGCATCCACCATATTTCTCTCTACAACTTGTTTATTTTATTTGAACATTTCTAAAATAAATTTATAGGTGATTTGACTAAAAAACATATTAAAACGGTTCATTAGATTGTTATTCTGACAAAATACTGTTACTATTAAATATTATTAGAATTATGATGTTGAAATGGGTGCAAAAACCGACTTCTAACTGCTATCTAACAGTTCCTGAAATTCTCTTCATTCTGGTAAAACAAACAACAACAAAAAAAAACACCAATCAATTATCATTAGTATCGATAATATTGATTAAGTTTTTGTTTGAAATTTTTTGTTGCAGGGTTCTGATCCTAGAGTGGCCACTTGTCGTGGTAAATTACAAACACGCCGTTCGAAATTGAATCAAGAAATCAATAAGGAATTACGTTTACGTGCCGGTGCTGAGAATTTATTTAAAGCAACAACAAATCGTAAATTACGTGAAACGGTAGCTTTAGAATTGAGTTTTGTTAATTCAAATCTACAATTATTGAAAGAACAATTAGCCGAATTGAATTCATCGGTTGAATTGTACCAAAGTGACAGGTAAATATATATTCTAATGTGGAATTGATGTGTATGGATGGGGGCGATCACGATCTGAAATGAAATTGACATTTTTTCCCCGCGATTATAATCGTAAAATTGTGCATGCTTTTCAAATCGTCACATTTAAATATTTATAAGTTACAATAACCTACATTTTAATAATTCAAACTACTTAGTTGATTTAATTATAATTATTATAATGGAAATTATTTATTAAAAAAAAAACGAGCGACTTTTTGTTTTATTCATTTGTTTTTTTTTTCTCATTGATAAACAGTTAGTTGAGAATATAAGTTCGAATTTGGGTTAAATTTCTCGCAGCCTCCAGCTGAGTTCTATCTAAATTATATTGATTTTTGGAGATTTTCTCAACAATTTTTCATTTGAGATGTGCGCCGCGCCGCATTTTGATTGATGTTACGACCCAATTGTTCGAACAGGTTTCGACGGAAATACGCTTTAACTGTATATATGTATATATTTAATAAACATATGCTGTTTTTAATTTGATTTGTTTTTTTTTGTTGTTGTTGTTTTTCAATTTATATATATAGTACGGATGCTGTTATGCCAATGATACCGTTGGGTTTGAAAGAGACAAAAGATATTGATTTCCGGGAGCCGTTCAAAGATTTCATCTTGGAGCATTATAGCGAAGATGCTGGACAATATGAAGATGCCATAGTTGATTTTATGAATACACGACAAGCTATACGAACACCATTACGTGACTTGAACGGAATATCATTATTATTCCGTTATTATAATCAATTATATTTTGTTGAACGTCGATTTTTCCCACCGGATCGATCATTGGGTATCTATTTCGAATGGTTCGATTCGTTAACTGGTACGTTTGTTTTTTGTTTTTTTGAAGAAAAAAGAAAATTGATGTAAAATTTCCAAATTTAGGTGTGCCATCATGTCAACGAACTGTCGCCTTTGAGAAAGCTTGTGTTTTATTCAATATGGGTGCGATTTATACCCAAATCGGTACAAAACAAGATCGTTGTACAACTAAAGGTCTTGATACGGCCGTTGATAGTTTTTTACGAGCGGCTGGTACATTCAAATACATCCATGAGAACTTTACAAATGCCCCATCGATGGATCTAGGCCCTGAAATGCTAGAAATGCTCGTCCATCTTATGCTTGTAATTTAATTAATTGTTATTTGTTTTTTGTTTTTTGATAGATTTTTTTTTGTTGTGGTTAATTTAGGCACAAGCGAGGGAGTGTCTTTTAGAAAAATTGGAATTACAATCGAAAGAGAGTCGTTCGATCGATATTTGTTTGGATTTAGCACAAGAAGCTGCTCAATTATCAGCATGCTACCATCATGTTTATGATTTAATAGCAAATAAATCGGTACACGATTACATACCATATAGTTGGACATGTTTAATACAAGTAAAAAAAGAATTTTATACTGGTATGGCCCATTATCATGTAGCTAATGGTTTATTACATAAAGAAATTGCAAAAATGTCAACAACAACAAAAACAACATTAGAATTACTACATTTAGAAGCAACAACAACAACACAATTAGATATACGATTACCGAAAGATGATAGTGAACGTCGTTTATTAGGACGTGCCCATTTACGTGAAGCTCTAGTTATACATGAAGAATGTCAACGTTTACATCGTATGTGTCGGGAATTGCGTGGCAAACAAGCATTAATTAATGTATTGAGAAATGCCCATAAGACCGTTCTACAAGTTTATACAAATACCGAAAATGAAGATGATTTTAGTGATTTATTAGATCCACCGAAAATACAATCAAATACAAAATTCCAATTATCATTAACACCACCCGATTTTGCACAATATCGCGTTAATGATTTATTCCGTGATTTAGGTCCGATTGCTATATTTTCAGCGAAACGACATTGGACAGCACCAAGACTAATACAATTGCATCGTACCAATAATAACGATGGTTTTGGATTTTCTGTACGTGGAGATGCTCCTGTTATTATAGCAATTGTTGAACCAAATTCATTAGCTTCAGTAAGTGCAATTGTTTTTTTTTTTTTGTTTGTCTAATTGTTATTGATATTTCTGATTGTCTATTTATAGTATGGTGGCGTTAAAGAAGGTGATTTTATTGTTGCTATTTCTGATATTGACGTTAAATGGTCTTCGCACAATGAAGTTGTTACGTTGATAAAGAATGCAAATGATTCGTTAAGTATAAAATTGGTAACACCAATGGATCGTAATTATTTAAAACCGAAATCAATTGAAAAAGGTTCTATTTCAACACATAGTAGTAGTTCGGGTGTATCGAGTGGTATGTCTAGTCCTTCTGGCTCTGTAGCACAACACACTAACAATAGCAATAATAACAATAATAGCAGCAATAATAATAATAATAATAATAGTAAACGATTGAATTGGAACCCATTTAAACGACATTCATCATCACGAGATGGTAAAGATTTCTATGAAAATGTGATTCTACGTTAATATTTATTGATAACACAATCATAATAATGATAATGATAAAAAAAAAACAGTATTTCGACTGAACTGAAGCTTAAATGTATGATTATATAATTTTGCTACTTTGTTGAAATTTTATCCTCTATTTTTGAATATTAATTCAAAGGAAAATGAAAAATTAATAATATATATATATATATATTGTTATTTTGTTTGTAGAACTCTTATAAATATATAAAAGTGTAAATTACAAAAATATAGCGCTCTTATTATCAATAATTTTATTTTCCTTATCCATGATAAAATCCCAAGTGTGAAACTATTCGGAAAAATCCTCCAATCGGGTATTGAGCCTTACGCACTATGATGTACACTGTACACGATATTCAGCACCAGCATGCGACGCAGTTGCATTGTTTCCCCCTTACCTGTACCTGTACTGTACTGCTCTTATCTTTCCTATTGATTATTATTATTGTTATTTGTTGGTTCCTGCGGTGGCTAGTGGAGATCAAGTGCATATAGTTTTTTTGTCCGGTTCCTGCGGTGGTTTTGTGGCAACTAAAGCCCCATTTTATATTTTTTCCAGTTCATTTCTATTTATTCTCGATTAACAATTTCTTTTTATTTGATTTGTACAAATTACCGTTGAATTTAAAATTATTTATTTTGTTTTATTACTTTAATTATTACTTATTTTGTTAGTTGTTAGTTTAATTCTCGTCAAATATTGAGACAAGTTGTGCCCGGGTACCTGTTATCAACTCTTCAAACAATAACTATTATTACTTATTACCCAAAACTACTCTTAATATTTTCTCTATAATCCAGACAAACTTGGTTACAATAATTTATGGATGCAAAAAAATAACAAAAAACAATAACTTAAAATAAAAACTTTATCTATTGAATGGCTCGATAACACGAGCTTGAATTATAATCCAAAATCAAATTTC
>JAZBGX010002423.1:1835-13021 GCA_037414775.1 Zonitis immaculata | reverse complement strand
ATTATTATTATTAATGTTGTTGTTTGGTAGTCGTGGTCGATTATTGCTTCATCTTGTCTATTATAATTTTTCATCTAATAATAACAATTGCGATTTCTTAAAATGCATCATTCAGAATATGGTCTTGTGGTCTATTTTTGTGCGTTTACACCCCAAATATGTCCTGCATGGACACGTGTTCCACAGTTCTATTGTACCTATATACATATTATCTTATTTGAAATTGTGAAAATCGACTGAATCATTTTATTATTGTGAAATTGATTGAATTACTTATTTATGTGTCTGAAATTGCACATTATACTTTCTTAATTTTTTATTTTAATTATAATTTTCAGCATTTGAACAAAGAGATTTCGTTATACTTATAGATATTTTTATTTTTCAAGTTTTTGCAAAAAAAAGAAAAAACACCCTCTGATTCTGATTCAAGGATTGCATTGAGACCGGTTCTGTCTATAGGTACTTCGGTAGTTGTAAAACATACTCGTAGGTGGTTATATTTCTGAAATTTGTTATCAGATTGTTATCATAAACGTCATCCAGTTGTAATCGACCTACACAAAAAATTTATATGAATATTCTTCTTCTCCTCCATTTTTCTTCTTCTTGTTCTTCTTGAAAGCTGCGCTTGTTGCTTCGCAGCATAACATTGCTTCTCCATTTTCCTCTCTCATTCCCTATGTAGAGGTATATTTATCTGTTGTATAATAAAGTGTGTAATTTCCATTGCAACTCTTAATCGGATAAAGTTGATGATATGTTATAGAGCTATGTAATGTATTCAAACTACCGTAGTTCAGGTAGCAATATCGACAATCTAAGATCATCTTAGGTCTTTTATATTTTCTGTTTTTAATACAAGATATACTCTACATTCTAACCATAAGCTAGCTACTGTGGTGTTTTCTTTTCAAGATAACACCACTAAATGTAAAACATGCGCGATTTCAATATTCATATGTAATCATAACAAAAGCAAATAAATAAAACAAAACAAAAATTACTTGTCTCTAATATTTAGCAACAAATCATTCTATTTGACCAGGCACAAGACCAACTATTATACAAAATAATGCTACTTATTATTTGCCTCTGCATTGTATATTGATGCAATATTACGGTCACGCTTTAACTTTTTATCGTTGTTGTTGTTGTTGTTGTTGTGATACGATTACGAAGGCCGCGCCTATTGTTTTAATCACATTTTCTGTTTGCAAGTCAGAAGGTCGGTATTATAGATTTTTTTTTTTCGTTCTACTATCAACATTATCATTGGAGACGATTGAGAAAAATTTCTTCTCTACCACCATCAGCATTGTGTTTTTTGTTTTGTTTTGTTTTTTATTCATTTAATTCCGATAACTAACGCAAATGGTCATGGAATCTCAGTTACAGACAAGGGAGCCACCTGATTAACATTTTTATTACCAACAACATAGTAGTAAAGTCACTGACACAAAAATAAATGAATAAATAAGAAATTAAATTGAAGACGATTACTTACTGACAATTATTGAGTTGTTTGTTAAATCCTTGCCACGTGCTCATTCAGAGTCGGTTCTTATCAATGATAAAATACATAAATTCCTTGCCCCACAGAAAAAGAACACGTACAGAAACTTTAATTTTCGTCGTCTCTTCACAAAAAAATGAAGTCGAATAACTGGCTAGAAAGAAGCCAGAACGTCTACATGCTCGAAAGCTCAATAATTAGGAGAGATATACATCCAAGTCCTCTTTCGACAAAATAAGTCGAGTCGTTGCATCAAGCATTGGGATTTCCATCAAAAATTCAATATAGGTATGTATTTACCACTGAAAAATACAAACACCATAATCTTCGCCTTATTCCCACACACGAAAATATTCGACTCATCTTAATTGAGTTATCTTTATTAATAAGTTTTCAATTTGAATTTTCCATTGCTAACAAGCCCACATAGTAGGTAGATGTATTTTTTTTTTTTTGTTGAGATCTTATACAATTAGTGTAGGTTGATATGGTTCGATTGTTGTCACGATTATTGTCAAATTTCCAATAGCAGGATGTTGAGAATAGCAGCAACCTTGTTTATGTATTTTCTGAATGAAACAACTGCTCCTGTTTCCCAACACCAATTATAATTCGTGTCGTAGATGTTTGTTTGTTTTTTCTAGAACAAAAAAAAAGAAAAGAAAATATTACTTTTCAAAATTGATACCTAATTCTGGTGATCGATCGATTTGTTATAGATTCACGTTTTATTATAAAATATTATAGTGTGATGAACTTTAACCCGTTTTTTTGTTTTGTTTTGTTTTATGTCTTAAATCTCAGTTTCTTTTATTATTGGATCAATATTAGGATATACCTATACACTTGTAGGTATATCTGTACCTATCTATACAACAAATATATAGGTATAGCGGAAGATTATTTTCACCTCTTCAAGAGGTTGTATAATGTTTTCTCGATATTTTATAATACCTAATATAAAAACATTTTAACCGCAACCCATTGATATGAATCATCCGACGGCACGAGTCGCCTTCAGTTAAGTTAAATTACTAAACATTGTTAGGCATTCATCACGACTTATGATGATGTATGGATTATTTCAATATGTTGGGCTATTTTGAATATTTGCCTTCTGTGAAAATAACAATATAACGACAAAGACTTGAATTTATACCTATTTTATTATTATTATTATTATTATTAATAAAATAATGTATAATTTAATGAATAAATTCAAGAACAAAGTCACGGATAGTTCAAAAAAGTTTCTCGTATATAGCCATTATATGATCGATTTGTTCGCTATAGTCAATTTGTCTGTTTCGATTCGTCGATCGTTGAAATTTGAGATTTATTGTTATATTGTCTGTCTGATCAACGATTATCACAATCGCCATTGACTTTCCGTTATCTATGTAGAATTACACATTTTCTCTGCAATTTATTGCTAATTATGTCAATTTTCTTATCAACGATAAGTTGATGAACCGTTTGTCCTCGATAATCACCCATTAAACTCTTTAATTTGTTGTTATTATACATACCTATAGTGAATAAACCGTTTTTCAGGCAAATTCAATATAATTATATGGAGTTATTCGGCTTATCTTGCGAACTTCTCAATATTATTGAAATCTATCTCTATAATATAATGTAGGTATTTGAATTTTGCTCATCTTGTAAATCATGGCAGATTCCAATTCTCCGTTCGATAATTAATTTCCAAATGTACTCGAATTTTTATTGATCGCCTATACATATTATATTATCGAAATATTGACTAATCTCCCGTTATTATTACAGTCTTTTTTTATTTTAACTGTTAATTCCGGATATTCTCAAATTCTATTATAGAGATAAAATATACAGGCGTTTGTTTTCTAATCACCTATGGAAGTCTTTGGAAAATTCGTTAGCTTTATGTCGATTATTTCCCAGTCCAAATGCTTTTTTAAAGGACAATTTTATTCAATTCGCTCATCACAATCAATTTTTCCATTCAATAATTTCAATGCGTGTATGTGAAGGCGCTTTTTGTTTGTTTGTTTGTTTAGAACTAAATAATGTCAACATTTTTGTTAATTCGAAGGAATTTAATTAATTTTTGTATTTCTTAACTATTTTTTCAATAATTAACCTTCATAATTCACAAAATTTGAAGTTAATTTGTTCCTAATTTTCCATTTTTATAATTGTTGTGTTGAAATTTTGGGCGGATTATATTGCTCGATCGCCATTAATTTCCATATACATACTTAATTACACATTCATTTATTTTTTGATTTTTTTTTTATTAATCTATACATACTTGAAGCTAGAGGAGACCTATATACTTATTACCACTACTTTTTGTATTAGAATTCAATTTGTTTGAATATATACATTTCGCACATATGATTAAATGTAAATACGTATTTTAGTCGTTTGTCAAGTGTTCAACATTTCCGTGAAACGGATTACATCTGCTTGTAATTAACGACAATATACCATTTAAGTTAGAATCTTAGTTGGAGCAATTAAATTAAATGAATTCTTAATTTGAATTCGAATTCGAATCAGATAATTATTTATGTAAATTTTATGGATCTGTTATTTGGAAAAAAATTATAAAATCAAATCAAAAATCAAAAGGAAATTATTTGTGAGAGTGATTATTTGGCATATGTGTTGATTTATATCGGATATGTTGAAAAATGCTCCATTTTTATTTATTTTTTTTATTATCTCAATTTTTTTTTTCTATACAAACTCGCTTTCTAATCAGTTATTGATCATAAATCTTTATTAGTTTTTCCAATTTTATAACTGTGACATAATAAATTATTGAGTGATTTTATTTAATTATCTTCCTATTTTTGGCCCGTGGTTATATTGTTTGTTGTTTCTATTTATTTTATGTTCATTGAAAGCAACAACAATAATATGAAAATATGTTTGTTATTTGGTATTTATATGTATAAATAAATAAATAAATAAATAAATAAATAAATAATTTGTAATGAATAGGCAAATTCGATTAGAATATATTCAATACAATCAAGTGCCTAGATGGAGGAGGTTTTAATTCGTACACCCGATCTATACACAATTATCGAAGTTTATTATTGCTTTAGTAAAAGTATTTTATTAATTCATTATAGATGGATGTTCGTAATACGTGATTTGAATGACCTTATTGGCCGGTACATACCCACGCCCTGTAACTAAAACTGTTGAAAACAAGAAAAAGAGTCGTGCTAAATTATTTGGAAACCGTACCCTAGAAAAACCAACAACGGAACATTATGACTTTTCCAACTTTTAGAAAAATAGCATCTGGTAGGTACAGAATTAATTAATCTTGGAATGTAATGGAACGCTTAAAGCACATACATATAAGTACATTTCTGCAAAGCTAAAATTGAGCAATATTGCTCAGTAGATTGGAAATTCAACAAATAAAGTTTAGATTATGAAAGAGTGTAACTCTTGCTCTTGAATCGGTATAGCTATTCCTAATATTCCGCGTATGTGTGACAAAGCCACCTGTGTAATTTCGGAATTTCAGCTCTATTAATCACGGTTCGAATGTCTGAAATTCTTAAAAATTGTAGATAGGTACATACCTATGTAATCTTCTAATTTATTGCAATCCTGAAAAACTAGACAAGCCATGATTTTTGATATGAAGATGAATGCACTCTACCTAATTAGTTCTCATGGTGGTGAGTATAAGCGCATGCAAGTCTAATAAATTAAGGTAGATACAGACGTTTCGAAAAGGTGTACATTTGAGCTCTCACTTTTTGATGGATGATCAATTTATTAATATACACATTTATGTGGCAATTTCAACAAAATATATATGAATGACAAATTAACAAAATACTTTGAAATCTTGAAAATATAACAACGCTTGAGGGAAAATAATCAATCAGACCGACAAAAAAACAAAAAATAGGTACTGAGCTATATATAAATACGAAATAATCCCGCTAGATTGATCGCTTTGTAGTCGAAAGCATGGAATCCAATAACTCGAATAAATCGAGCATTAACCTCTCCTAGACTCCAAGATAAAGATACTAAACTTATTCTTTATCATATTTTTGGAAGATTTTCCTCCTAAAAACTTAACTAGAATAATAGGTATAGATAACGATGTATTGATTGGAGAGATATGGTTGCGATTGATAACGACACGAATTCTTCGACTTTTGTTAATTTAAAATCTATAATTTTTGTTTTTTTTCTCGTTATCGCAAGTAGGTATTTGTGTAATCAAGACCCGGATGTTCGGTTTGTGTAGTATACGGAATTGTTGCACAAAAATCGATTAATCTGTCGTCATCCGATATATCAATTAAAAATCGTACACTTTAAATAGACCGTATAAAACATGGATCGTATTCATACCAATAATATAAACCTGGTATATAGGTATTATGTCGGTATATGTATATCTACATACACAATCTAAAATTAAAAATATGATTGCTGATGAAGGATGCGGGATGATGGAGAAATTATGGATTGAAGGGAACAATAAAAAAAGTCCATGTTTCCGTTACTTTTATTTATTTCATTTCAAATAAAATTATACAAATCATGTCATATTTTCAAGGATGTCACAAGTTTGAAATTTGATCGATTTTTACAAGGAAATATAATTTCGCAACAATTTTTGTTTCAAGACTACTAAAATAATAATAATAATAATGATAATAATAATAATATCGTTCTCCTATCATACATACATACCTATATGTATACATATAGGATGGGTGAGGTGTGGTCTTTATCTGTAATTTATTGAGAACACGTCATATAATATAATCAAGGTGATACACTTTTCTTCCATACTTACTATGGAGAGTCTTCAAGAAAAAATTCAACTCGCTAATAAGAATAATAATAATAATAATAATAAGAGAATCTCGTCAAAGTAATTGATGCTTATTGTCACTTGTTTTAAAACCAACCTTAGCATTTAATCACACAATTGATATTTTTATTATTTTCTTTCAAGTGTAACAAATTAATTAATGGAATTTTTTTTGATTTTGTGATACTTATTACCATCTGCAATTCGATTATTTCCAATAAATCGTTGCAGCTTTCTGATAGCCTTGTCTTTGCGAAAAAAATCCTTTGAAATGGAGAGTTTGTTATAGTAGTAGAAACAAATGGGTGTGGTATATTTGAAACGATCTCTCTAATATTTTATACAATTGTAAATTATCGAAAAAAAAAATAACAAAAACAAAAAAAAAGCAACTAACAAACATAATTTAAATTTATTCAAATCAAAGTAACGCACTATTCGTGTTTGTTAATTAAATAGCATATAATTATACCACACCCTTGAGGATTCTATTGTAGAACGGTTCAAAAATAAAAATTATAATTATATGGAAAAAAAAAACAATAAAGCTCCTGGAACAACTCGATTTTGACCTAATAATTAATACAAAATCGTGATAATTGTTGTTTGGTTATTTGCAAAATCGTGGTGGCCTTGTCCGGATTGACAACAACAACAACAACAACAACAATAACAATGAAGCTCCATGTTATAATTTCCAAGATACTGGATTACTTCTTCTTGTACATATACGTATATAGTTTTAGAACGAGGGTGTGGTTGTTGTGTTTGTGTCAGTATATGGCTCGCACCCACTCTCTTTCTATATCTTTATTTAAGTTTCTATCTGCTATGGTGCTTTTTTTTTGGTATTTTATTTAAAGTTGAAAACTTATGCTTTATTAGAGTAATATGTTTTGTGCCTACTAGGCACTATTGGCTTATTATTGCAGCTATATCGATGGACGCCCGTGGCTTCTTTATGATCCAATATAGATTTCTATATGGATTGTTGGTATTGTAATGTATGTCGAGAATAATCTGTTGTTTACTGTACATTGTACATACCTATGTATTGGTATTATCTATTTATATATAGACAGGCGATATAATATGTAGGGTAGCAATATCGACAAAACCAATCAATAATAGAAATTTCCTCACTATAGCGGGAATTTCAATCGATTAATTAATTATTATTGGAAAATACCAACAAACAGGCGAAAGGTTGTGATGTTATTCTATTCTATTAATTGATTTTTTTGTCGTTGTTTAATTACGCACATCCTCTACCTTCACCATATGGTAATATCGATAAATTGGAAGAAAAACCTGTTGATATTCGTTTGAATTAGAATGGCGATTTCCGCTTCTAATCGATCGATCATTATTAATAAAGTATATTCTCAAATAAATATAAAATCGAGGAGTTTAATGAAAAACAATTGGAAAATTTCATCAATTTTCCTCTAAGAAATACTCACTACAAGATAATATAATAAATGAATAACAAATTAAGACATAAATTTCAAATGTGTTTTGAAATCTAAGAACTTGACCTCTATCAATTTTTTGATTGATCTATTATTAAAAAAACAAAAATCCTTGGTGATTTTTCAACAATATCAATGGAAAATCAAAGAAATATTCCGAAATCTTGAAAAGATAAAATACTACGCTTGAAGGGAAATAATCAGTTTGACCAACGAAAAAATTGAGTTATAAATTTATTTTGATAAATTGATTGTCTTGTAGTTGTTGAAAGCACAAGTAGTGTTTTTTTTTTTTAAATTAGGAGATTTCAATGATAGATAAAGTAACGAAATTCAAAGTTTTATCGCGTCATATCTCAAATTTGTTGTTCCTATTAGGTGCCGCCGAAATTTTATGAATTTTATATTGAAAAAGGTGAATTGCTTTTTTCTAAACTGGATATGAAAATGTAAATTCGTGAATTGGAAAATATAGAGAAATGAGAAGTTCAACAAATTCATATGGTCTGAATTACAACATTTTTGGTTTCTTGCGCCTTGAATTTCGTTCAAAGTCTTCAATATATTTTAGATTGTACTCCAATTTCAGTCGAGTAGCTAGCTATACTACCTATTAGGTTTATTTTCTCTGGCGAAATTTCAAACCAAAGCATAGAGAATTTGTGAATTTTGCAATCGAATGGTTGAATTTAAATTCAATTAGGTTGAATGTACCTGATTTGAATTTCCTGCTAGATAATTCAAAATAGGTATACTTATCCTACAAAATTGTTGACTGGCGCTTTCCATGCAAGTTTCTCGTCAGATTTAGCGTTGAAGTATCTCCAAACAAGAAAAACAAACAAACGACAAAACTCGACTACCATATTATTTTAATTCTTTGTGAATTTCGAGATCGGCCAAATAAAGATGAAAGTTTCGAAGGAGATTTTTCATATTAATTCATGTTGTTGCATGCTGGAAACATTTACGATATTCAGATTAAATCTAAATATCATTCTTTATATCATACTTAACTATAAATTACTCTGCTTAATTTGATGTTATCCTACTCTATTTATTATTCCGCATCCAACAATTACTTAAATCTTCAACAATTTACAATAATTGCTTATCTAATTCGTTGTTCTCAATAAAATAACAATTATCCGATATAATTATTATTAATTTTCTTCCAACAACAATTCAACTGTTGATTGACACACCGCTATTCAATCATCTAATTATCCTGTCACAATTATCATTATTAGATTGAGGATAATCAACAATTTAGCTGATTAATTTATCGGCTCATTCTCATTGTTGTTGTTGTTGTTGATAACTGATATGGCTTCTTTTGCAGAAAATATTGAATTGCTACTACCTATATAGTTTGATTCGATATATATTTAATGACCACACAACTAGCTGAAAATCTATACTAAGGTTTCAGGAGTATTATTTGGAAATTTGCCCACACACAAAGATTATCGGAGACTTGGAAAAAAAAATACAATTTAAACCAGAAAAATAACCAAATTTGCTTCTAGATTTGCTCTTTTTATTTTTTGGTCAACTATACACAGAAGAAAAATGTTCACCACCCACGTTTCAACATTATTCAAATAAATAGACTTGGTTACATGTTTTCCTGAAACAAAAATTATGCTAATAAAAACAAATTCATGACATTAACTTTCACAAAAAATATACCTAATATTTAAAAAATAATATAATGTCGTATTTCCCAGTATCACGACAACAATATACATATATCTATACATATATACCTATACACAATAATATAGACATATAGGTACCTACTTTTATATAAATTTGAAGAGCTCATCTTAAATTTCATAATTATGTTGGATAAATTGCTTGGAATTGTTACAAATTGTTTTGTGATGGACGTTGATAAAAATAAATGAATATGAAACGACCTCCCACATAAAGAATGAATCTCTTTTTTATCGTATCTTTAAGTAATTTTGATGGGATCATAAAATACGGTCCTGTTTATATTTATTCATTTTTTTGTGTGTGTTTGTTTTCGTTATGAAAAAAGCAAAAATATTATTATGTATTTAATTTAAAATAATAAGGTCCAGATTAGAATACATGGAGCATTTGTTTTTATGTCATTCTTTCTAATGTGCTTCGGGTTAAAAACGTGCAGTTCGTGAGTTGGGCGCACGCCACTTTATAACAGATGTGGTGGATGTTTCATCTTATACCATATTGGTATCTATATCGATACCGAAATATTTTCGATTTTGGTTCATTCTATGTTTCTTTTTTCTTTTGTTTTGTTTTGCGATAGAAATTGTAAAAAATCATTGAAATTCTCATTAATTTGGTATATTGCAACATCCAACAATAGACTAAGAGAGTAGAAAATTTGGCCTAAATTCTTTCGTTTTGTTTGTTGTCACACACAATTGCAAATTTCATTGAAATTGCGGTTTTATTACATAGAAGAATACAAAAAAAAAAGTAGGAAAAAAACAAACAAAAACAAAATCATTGATTTCATAAAGTCGCCGGGAAATTCAAGGTAAAACTAGAAAGAGCTCAAAAGTTTTTGTTGATATTATTGATAAATGATTAGAAGATTATGGCGTATAATTTGCGTTGATTGATAAGAGATGCGATTAAAATCGAATCATGTAGCCAATGTTGCGCTCTGATTATTACTTTTATGCATTGAAGTCGGGCATACACCTAAACTAGATTATAATATACAAATTTAGGTTTGAATTGAAAATATAATTACCTACCTATGGAAAATTCAATTCAATGAAATTCTATCTTTAACTTTCAGGCAAATTGGAAAAAAGAAAATTAAAGTGAACAGATCGATCTGTACCCCTAATAATAATGAATTTAAAAACAAGTTAAATTAAATAAAGTAAGTATTTCAAATATTCCTATTAAAAAGTAGAAGATTTCCAGTAATAGTGCGATTAAAATCAAGTTATAGACAGCATCAGTAGGTATGCGTGCTCTAACTGCCCATTGAAGTCTTAATTCTCCTGATATTACAAAATCGCTTTTTATAAAGATGAATGTAAAAGTTATTCTGATTACGACCAAGAATACATATAAACCGCATCATTCAAAGCGCAATTTCAATATGAGCAAGTTTAGGTATAGAATATACTCACTCTTAGGTGTCTATTGTAAATAATATTTGATAAAATTTAGTAAGAAAAACTCCAACATTTTTATCTAAATCTTTTGTTTTTTTATTATCAATAATAATTACAATTACAAAAAAAAATTACAAATGTACAAGATTAAATATCGTTTACATTACACCATAATAAAAATAATAATAAACTTTACATAGTAATACAAATACCATCAT
>JAZBGX010002422.1:0-11964 GCA_037414775.1 Zonitis immaculata | reverse complement strand
GGAGAGGAAAAAAAACAATTTTATTATATTATTCAAACTAATGAATCCATCAAAGAATTTCCACAAATTAATTTCCCACGAGATAAATGTAAATAATAATAATAATAATAATAATGAATTTTTATTATATTCCAGTGGAAATCAGCAACTTAACATTTAAGAAAATAAATTGAACCATTATCATGATAATTTCAAGATAATAAATTGTTTGCAAAAATATGGCAATTTTACATTCATGGTGTTGTTGGAGATCCGTTCGGAAGGGTAGTTTTGCTTGTGGCATCTATACAGCGGTAATTATTATTATTATTACTATTTCTTTCTCTTCTACCCCATGTTCTCTTATTTATTGTTTCGTTTATCATTATTTTTTTTTATATATACAATATATAACGACCAAAAAGTGGAATAATATTGAGGCAATTCTTATTTCTATATATGTACATACATATAAACATATTAGTCGTCAACAACTCATTTGTTGTTTGTTTTTATAAAAAAAAAATACGAAAATGTTCCACATAATATGTCAAAGCTTAGTATAAAAGATGACAGTTTCTTTCTTCTCTTAAGTCTTGTTTTTTTTATTCCAAAAAAAGCTTTTTGTACATTTGGTATGAAGCTCCGATTAACCAACCGAATCTGACTTCAATTTCGTTCCTATATAGTTTCTATTTTTCTCGTTGTCTATTTTTTATATTCCTATCTATATACTTACTCAAACTTTTTGGCATTCATTTAATATTAGAAAAGATGATTTATTATTCGAAAAACAAAATCTAGAAATATCGAAATATACGAATATATATACAGGTTGATCGACCAGAGACGTTCCAGGTCTTGTAGGAATTCCGGTTCTAGTGGAGGAAAAAAAAATGCACTCGAAGATCTAAAGTTTGAGAAATCGTTTTAACGTCAAAATGTTCTCTAAATATCACACTTTAGATCACGGTCTTATAGACAGGTCTTGACACTGCTATCTTACTATCATTGGTAGAGGTAAACTCTTATGTTGTAAGAATTTAGTTACTAAAATTGCCACAAGGAGCGTCATAGTTGAGGAGTACAGTTGTGCGAGAGAAAAATAGAATGTGCGAGAACTAAATCTCAAATTATGCTCTAATATGCTAAACATTTAGAATTCCATCGTAGAGAGACACGCTGTATATACATATACGTATATACAGTGTGTCTCTCTACGATGGGGCTCCACTATATACATAGTGGAGCTAATAAAAAAAATTGAGTCAAATTCGATGGTAATTTCGCATTTTTATATAAACGAAGAACCGTTTTGTTTTGTTCTGTTTTTTATTAGACATTGATTTATTTGATTTAGAATTTAGAAAAAAATAAATGTCGTTTATATATTGGATTGATTCAATTCGTATGTTATGCCATTTAAATAGATATTCGAATTTTAAAACAATTGCCATGAATAAGAATTGAACTGAATCAGTTGTCGATCAAAAAAAATTAATAAATAAGCTCCATCTGCTATTAGCAGTAGATTTATGTTGTTATATGCGGAATCTTATTATAATAGATAATTAGATCGTCTCTATAGCTTTGTAGAACAAATGAAAATCAGTTCTCGAATATATGATAATATTAAAGGTCGAATATATGGACAATTAATAAATGCCAAAGGTCTTTATAAATCCAGAGTAAGCCATCAACTGTAGGTTTCATATTCATATATGTATGTATATATATATATATGTATATATAATAGGGACTTAAAGTCGAATTGATATAGATTGTATAACTTTAGGGTGTTATTATGCAGGTTATCCTGATATATATATATATATATATATATATATATATATAGAGAGAGAGATCTTAATCTTTTATATAATGATGGTTTATTTTCTGGTAATTGGTTCGTTAGATTCTATTCTGAATAATTCATCAATCAGTAATTTTTATTAATTTACTTAAAAAGATAATTATTGGAATGAAACTAGATCGTATATTGATTATTGTTGGCTCATTTCCAAAAAAGTTGCCTGTTGCTACATCAGTAGCATATTTGTGACGTGTCGCCTACTATACTCCGTTCAATGCTAGTCGATTGATATCAAAATAATTTGTGACGCTTTTACTTTTACTTATGCCTATAGAAATTTGTTTATAAAACATACAAGCGAACCAATCATATTCACTTTATCTGCTCCCATAGAAGAAAAGTTCTTAAGTATGGTCTAGTAGGGAGTTCGTCACAAATTATTCTAATCCTCTCACATCTCGCATCAAACAGACTATTGGCTTAAATTTTGCAATTTGTCATAATGACAGTGTTGATCGATATCAAGTTGATTCTATTTTGAGACTCGGATTAGAATGTACGTCACAATTTCTGCTGATATAGCAATATATAGAACCTTTGAGAATGATAACCAATTATAAAACCAAATTTTTATTTATAAAACGTAAAAAATATAATACGTGTGATTTTATAGAACGAGAGAGAGAGAGAGAGAGAGAGAGACTTCCGACTTGGTTATTTATTTCGTTATCGAAATTTCATTTTTCAGTTGGGAAATAGGAAATTGATTTTTCCCAAAAAAAATTTTTTTATTATAATTGACAAAATTCACTTGAATCAACGATAATTTGTGATTAAACACAAAATAAAATCGATAACAAACAACAAATGACACATCAAAACCCTTGAGATATTATATTAAATGGGTCGATATATACATCATCCGGATGACAAAACAAAACAAAACATTGTGTCAAAGACAAAACAAGAGACAAATTAATATATCATATGAATAGTGGATTATTCTATAATAAAAAAATAAAATAAAAAAACCGAGATCAAGATATAGATTATTATTTCTATAGAATCACACGATAAATTTCACAGTCATTCCACATCTTCCATTAATTCGAATAACACAAACAAAAATTTCACAAGCAACTGATTATTATCAAATAATAGTAGATGATTATTAGAGATTGGTACAGAGTTAGTTAGTTCGCTTCAAATAATATCAAGAATCGGAAATTTCCTATCAGTACACGTATATATATACACAAAAAAAAAGCAGCACAATATTATTTTCCACAAAGCTTTTGTGTGTTTGACTTATAATGCACTGTTAGTACGTTTATAAAGCTTTCAATAGGAAGCTATTTTATGAAGTTTATTGGTATAACAATTTTGAACATGAATAGAACAAACCGTATAGGTGGAAACATATTTTCTTCTTATCACAATATATATATATATATATATGTATATGACTAGTGGCATCTTCTATTATATCACTAAACCGCAAATTATTATTATTATTATTATTATTATTATCTATATATTATAAATTATTTTGTTTTTTTCTTCTTTTCTGGCATTCTATTATTTTCTCAACGATTCTCATTTCCAAATCATAAAACTTATCCGAACAATAAAATTCGCATTATATTTGTACATATAAATATAAATCTGAATAACTGAAATTTTGAATTTTCAGTTTAATATATTAACTAACACATAATATACCTTTATATTATATACTTATATAAGCTTTTGTTTATGCTATGATAAAGTTAACTTTATACTCTCTCTCGCTCTCTATTATATAATGTTTTATTTTATTAATGAACTAATTAAAAAAGTTTTCAATTAAGAATTAATATTTGGATATATGTAGCTGCCTATAAAAAAATGAATAAGTATTGAATTTCAAACAAAATGAGCTGCTCAAATACATGTTTAAAGAATTCTTTTTGATGATGGCGAGTGTATTATTAAAAATATTTTAATTAAATTTAAAAAAAAAAAATCTCCTCTAAAGAGACCTGAATAGTCTAGCTTTCTTTGAAGGCGCACCCCAAAGCTCTCGTCAGTTAAATTTCATTTATATAATAAAGCTTTCATTTATTATTATTATTATTATTATCATTCAGATTCTAACCAATCGTTCTTATTTTATTATTTTTATTTCTAATAAATTTTATCAGTTGATTGTAACATTTCTACTTTTATAAACACAAAACAAAATAGATCTATTTTATCAGGACCGGATCGGTTTGAGAATGATGAACATCTGAGTTCAGTGTGTCTTTCGAGTTTCTCATATGAAATTGATAGATCTAAAAATTTTTGTTTCTTCCATCAATCTGCGAGAGCTTCCTATCAACCCCTCACCTCATCTCATTCTCGCTCCATCTGTCTCTGTCCATCTCTCATCGCCCCATCCGTCTCACTCACCCAAGCCATCTCTCTCCCCCCCCACTATTTTTCTCTTCATTTCTCTCTCTATTTTTCTCCATCTCCCTCTCTCCAAGTCTCTCGATCCATATCTCGCCAGCCTTCACTTTCCTCTCTCTCTTTATCCTTACCTTCACCCCTCTCTCTGCATCACTTTCTTGCTATCTCTATATCATTCTCCCTCTACATCTATCCCAATTCTCTCTCTGTCTCATTAATCCTGTCTCTATCTCCAATCATTTCTAGCTATAACTCTACTTATAGATTCACATTTATTGTTTGTTTTTCCAATAAATTCGTAATTATTCTGGTATTTTCTCTCTCTCTGCCCTCCTATCCCTCAATCACTCTCCCAGTCTATTTCTCTCTATCTATAGTTGGATTCGCATCATCTCTACTTGCACAAAGTCACGATAAAAGTTCAACGTACGTCACAATAACGTTGCTTCTATCAGCGTATTGTGGCGTATGTCAACTTTTGTCGTAACTAAATGCACCTAAAGATAGCGTAAATACAATATTTCGTGGATCCAATCGACCTCTATCATTTATCTATCTCAAGTGCTATATCGATAGCTATAAAGTGAAAAATATGAATATTTATCCTATTGCTATCTCAATATTCTATCAAATGGCGTTAGCAGGGAAAATTTTTCCTCCGGATTGACACCTATCTAGATAAACTTGAGATAGCTCGTAATAATAATATTAATAATAATAATAATAATAATAATAATATGAGCAAGCTTGGAATTTCGAATCAAATCGAATTTTACGTCTGAAAATATTGTAATTTTAATGTTACCATTCTAACCACATCCTGTATAATAGAGAGGAATTATATTATTTCGATTAATAATTGTAAAAAATTATTATATATTCAGGTACAATACAGATAATTATAATAAAATTCAGATAAATTTACATAAATATATATATACAGAACGTGATCAAAGTATCAAGTAGAATAATACAAAATTCAAAAGAATTGTGACAGTATTACATCATGCATAGAAAATAAAATAAAGCAATATGATAAGAAGCAATTAGAAAAACAACCATTCAATTACAGTCTGTATAATAAATTATCCAAAAATTTTAATTAGCAATTGTGGAAATTTTCACATATCAATCTAGTTGAGTATAATAAAATATAGATAACAATATACAGAGTGTAATGGAACACATACATAATCGTCATTACCTGCATTTAGAAATAATTTTTGATAAATAGTTTCAATTATTTTGGAATTATTTAACTATTGAAAGAATTGCAATGCAATTACAGCCCGTATAATGAATTATTCAATTATTCAACAAACTGAAACGTACTGAATTAGCTGAATAGTTGATATGTGAATATAATAAAAATTCAAAAATATACAGCGTGTGATTAAAGTGTAAAAATCGAATTTAAGGAATTTTCCGGCATTTCCATTACTTTTTTTAAATTAAAGATTTGATAATAACAACAAAAAATTACCAACATTACTGTGATTTGCATTTTTATAAGAAAATTTTGATAAACATTTATACACTCCAATTGACCTTATAAAGCCGGTGCTGGTTTTCGATAATAATCGAATAAATAATAGATTTCCTTTGTATTTTCGTGTTGGATGTTTGTTTTATTGTTATTTATTGGAATTGAATCGTTTGTAATCCATAAAATTTCCATAATCGAACTAGATTGGTTCGCAAGAATAATGTTGTTGATAAGGTCAGGTTGACTCCAAAATTTTTCTTATTCGTTTTTCTCGATTATTCCATTCAAAATCATCGACGATCTATTAAAATGATAATCGAATTAAATTGTCGACAAGTTATAAAACTGTAGAGATAGACATTTCGAAGGGTTGAACAGTTTGTAGCTAATCTAATTTAGTAATGTTGGTATATACAGGATGTCCCGAAAGTGAAGGGATACAGCTTAACTACAGCTTCCTGTGGTGAAATGGGACCGCTCAAACTGTATATACGTTAGTACCAAAGTGCTTCCTTGAGAAGTTATGGCATCTAGCATATTACGACAATATTCCTATTATGAGATATATCTCAGACACAAAATGGCGAATCAAGATGGAAATTTGTGCATAGTTTTTCAATATTTAAGGTATATTTGGTTTGAACGGTCCCATTTGACTTCAGGAAGCTGCAGTTGGGCTGTGCCTCTCTACTTGCAGGACATCCTGAATAGTAACCATGCCAAGTTATGTTACGAATATGAATATGTAACGTTATAGATTATAAAATAAATATATAACAACAACAACAAAAATAATAATAATAATTATAATTTATGATAAGAGTATGATGATTTATTACAGGGGATTTTGTGGAATATTTCTAGAATCACAGAGATAAAATTTAAATTCCAGTTTTAATCAACCCAACGTTGGGAATACTTCAAAATAATGACCAGCCAATTTATTATCGTTATATGTATATACAAATGGTAATACGCATAAACTACTAGTAGAATATTTAACGATTTTTTTTTCATAGAATATTCAACAACGAAAAAATTATAAAAACAAAAAAAATTCAAACCACACGACATGTTATTAAACTTTTTCCATTATACTCTTGAAATTTTTACATGACAACCCTGAAACTCTATATCTAATAATAAATTGTTGAATTTTAGACAAATCAATCTAGTACCTACTTTTTTTCCGGACAAAAAAAAAACCGGAAAATTGTTGAAAATTACATTCAAATAATCAATAATTCAATCAGCAGTTTCATCATGGACCTTTTTTATTAATTCATACGGGGGCTAATCCAAAAATAAAAATAATCAAATCTACAGGGCATAAAAATTTTGTAATGAATAGGGTAGTAATCATATAAAGTAATCGTATAGATACTCCGTCAAATTTTGGAACTACCATTCATTCGAATATATAGAACTTCTGCCTGAAAGAAACGTCTTCAAAAGATATACAAGCCGGCTGATTCGGGCAGATTTTTGACTCGATTTGTGATAATAGACGGGATTTTTTTTTTTGGAACTTGGGAATAAGAAGGCGATATTGCGGTGATGACGACGGCTGTAGAAGTATTTTGGAGAAGAGATGGCCCGATAAATTTATTGATTTGTTAGGAGACTACTTTTGGATTACCCCTCGTAGAGAGCTCGCACATTTGATAAACAAGAACGATAAAAATTGCACTTAAACTTTAATTGGATTGCCTGAAGGTGATGAAGTAATTTAGGAATAATTTAACAAGTTCCAATTGTAGGTATTAATTAGCTTCTTTTCCTTTTTCAAATATTTATTTATTCTTTCTTTGATAATATAATGAATTGAATTCAAAATTGTTGAAGTTTTGGAAGTTGCTTTCACAAATTTTCCAAATAATAAGAAAAGATTCTTCTTTGATTTTACATTTCCTTTTTGTTAATATTTATACAAAGAGAATACTAAATAATATTAATAAGTTATAATACTCGATCCATATTCACAATAATAATAATAATTATAATTTAAAAAAAATAATAATACAGTTATCTTCAATTTTGAAGCTTCAATTTTCAAGCTCGAAAAATAAAAAATAAAAAAGGTCGTCCACGGAAAATTCTATTATTTGCTGTATAAATGATGAATTCAGAGTGCTTTTTATAAATTCCCTATTCCGACTAATAAATTTCACGATCTAATTCTTTATTTATTTCCCAGTCTTGTGCGAACATCCACTCTAAAAATTGCTGTGCTTCATTCAGATAGATCTATTTTGAAATAAAATAAAATTTTGTTTGTAAGATTTTCTCATTTTCCTTCTAAATTTCCAATAATTCACATCACAACTCAGTTCTCATATGAATCGGTTGGTGTTTTCATGAAATTTTCCTGTACTTGAAAATTTCTCTACTGCAGTTTGAAAATTTTCGGTTAAAATTCCTAAACTCTTGAGGAAATTATTGCGCCTCTTGACAATTTCCATTCATCTTTTTGACCTAAATTGACAGTTTTATCAAATTCAAAGTTTAATATTTTTCAAATTTTCCATTGAATAATTTATATAAGTTTCGTTATGGTTTTTTCCGTTGTTCAAATTTTCAAAATTTCCAATTTTATTCATGTTGCGACTGAGTTCTCTTGGAAATCGCTCGGTATTTTCCTGGAATTTTCAATTTGTTTCAGTTTTCCAATGAAACGCTTAATAAATGGAGCGTGTTTCAAAGTGGTGGCAGAATCTACAGCCTGTGTCACATGAGGCAAGTTTCCTTGATAGATTGCTTGCTAGCTCCAAAGCTAGAAAATTACGTCACGGCGGGCTCTGTTGCTAGATTACTCTGAAAGAGTATCTGCTATATACAGATTTGGTACTAGATTTTATGCGAACCAATCGGAAAGCAGCAATATTTTGTTGCAAGTTTTTTTTTTTTTTTTAGAATTAACATTTGAAATCTATGTCCAAAGCCAGTTTTGAGTCCTGCACTTTGTGAAGGCGGTCATCAAAAAATCTATGACAGCAAACAGCGCCGTCGTAAGCTTTAGACCTGGCAGTTGATCAAACAGGTATTCTTGCAAGAAAACTTGTTTCATGTGACGCGGACTTAAATCAAACGGATATTCTAGCAAGAAAACTTGGACTGTGTGATACGGGCTTGAACTTTGTGTTAGTTTTTTGTCTTTAAGCTCAAATTTACCGATATTACAATTTCATTTATTTTACAATAAACCAACGACTATAGAAATAAAGAAATATTCAGTAAAAGCTTGTTCAATTCAGTTATAACTGAACTATTTATTCAACAAGTCAAGGCAAGTATTTAGACTAGCAAAAAAAATATTATAGCAGCAAATAAAAGAAACATAAAGCTAGCTTTTGCGAAAACTTGCCTACAAAATTTAACTAGATGACGGTAATAGTATCAAATAATTTTTTTGGGAAATGGAAAGAGACAAAATCGAAAACAAAGAAAACTTTAAAGTATTCGATCTCTCTATCGATCAACATCAAATTGAAATTTTTTTAAAGCAATTCAAACGTTTTATTGTATAACACAGACAAATTAATTTCGAGTTTGTTTTAAATTATTCAATAGTTTGATTTTTCCAGTTGAAAGCTTCCGGAGAGCTTCATTAATATAACAAGCGTACAAAGCGAAATGTATTTGCATTATGTTTCTTCTAATCACGAAATAAATCTCAAAATAATTAAATAATAAAATATATGGAATTTTCCTAAAAAAAAAACAACAAATATTATTAGAGTTGGAAAATTACTAATTTTCCGGACGGTTTAAAATAAATTCGCTAACCAACGATTGTAGACAATCGAAATTTATTCAAATAATAATAACATCCATGAATAATAATTTTGTTATTCAATTAATTTAATATTATTTTCCACTACATTGAGTATTTGTTCGAATTATTTGCATTCATAATTTTTTTTTTGTCGAATAAATTAAAAATCGATTGTTGAGTAAAATCAATAAGTGTTTGATTTCCACTTCGATTTTTCTTTACTTATGTTTTGTTTATTTATTGTGCCTTAAGTCATTTAAATATTGGAATTGTTTCAATGCAATTTTCTCATTTACAATGTATGTATTGTAATTCGATATTATAAAAACCAGATCGGACTTGTTACCAAGGCAACATCTTGGTATATTCCAATTTTCTTTCATTTATATAATTTTTCTTTCCTTTTTTTCTTGTTATACCATATGAGAAATGAAAAATTTTCTACATTTTTTTTGATGTCCTATGTATATAAAATTGAATGGCTCAATTATTTCAAATTATCCGATAATGGAAATTTCGAAGCAATATTTTCCGATACTCTAACTTGTTAAATTTTAGATTTTATAAAGAAAATGATGGGTCGTTATAAGCTTTATGGTTTTTCATCAATATTACGTCGTATTTTCACTTTAAAATTTTATTTTAATGATATTATATCTATACAGGATGTCCGTATTTTGAGCTCAAACCTATGCAACTGGCTTATCATAAGAGATTTGAGTATTCGGTTAAATTGAGCCAAAGTTGTGTATTTCTATGCTGATCAATCATCTGGGAGAAAATTTGGACTTTTATGCTGCAACTGGAAAGCTAAACTTTGGCCTAATTTAACCGAACTGGTATCTCTCATAATCACGGACACCCTATATAATAGATAAATATAGATAGAAGGTTGTCCGCCGACAACTGGAAATTTTAGCTTTGTTAAAAACAACGTGAAAGGACGAGGAAAATTGGTGATAAAATTATAATACAGACAATGCACACAAAAAATTAGCAATTAAATTATTAATTGGAAAACGAAATTTTTCATTCATAAATACTTACAACAAATGTTTTTAGGAAAATTTTTGAAGCGTAAAGAAAATTTTCTCTTTCCATCACTTTTTTTTCTATTATGTTATATATTGAAGTTTTGAGTTTTTCAAACTCAACCATGGGGATCTCGCTTATTATAGGAGATACGAGTTCGGTTAAATTAGGGCAAAGGTGCGCAGTTTTACGCTGATTATTTTCACTTTTTTAGTTAAAATTGTGGGCCATTCTATTGCTTTTAACTCAAATTCTGTAGAATATATATGGAGTTTCAATCTCTTAATCCAATCAAGTCAATGTTGTGTTAAAAGAAGTGTTCCCTTCTCTGTCAAAATGTGTTTCTTTCAATTTCGCTCTATTCAAAAATGTAAAAATCCAATATGTCGCTCATAAGGAATACTAAAGTTAGGTGTTGTAACTCTCATATTAAGAGTGCCATGGAAAATGTGATAGCATATTTAGATTCCTTGAAAAATGTTCCAATTAGAAAGGTGTAGCTTTGTTAGTTTTTGCTAAAAAAAAAAACGAAAATCTGAAATTTCGCCTTAACTGAAAAACTGAAAATAATAGGTGACATTTTTTTCCAGCTCATTGATCAGCGTAAAAATGCGCAACTTGCCCTAATTTAACTGAACTCGTATAGATCTCTTATAATGAGCCAGATGCCCATAGTTGAGCTCGAATAACGAACAGCCTGTATACTGATGAATTCGATTTTCTTTTTTTTTTTTTTCAAATGTGTATCTAGAGGGGCTTTCAGAAAGCTTTCATAACCCACTCCCATTAAATGTAAACAAAATGTCGGAAAAACAAGCTATAAATTGATTAAATCGGATACAGGTAAACCAAAAATAACTTTCAACGCAAAAATTTGCTAGAATTGTCGTGAACTAAATTTCTCCTCTTCCATTTTATTACCACCAATATTATTATTATTATTATTATTATTATTGTTATCGTAGTTTTTTTCTCATTGATTATCGATATCCCAGTTTGATAACAAATCGAAAAGAGGCGGTAACTTTAGAATTATAAATCGTCGAGAATATAAGCTGTTTTCAGTATTTTAGTATCATCACAATAACAAAATGTCGGATTATATGAATTTGTTCGACTTCCGGGATAAAAAAAAACAACATAATAATTTAATTATATTTCTTTTTCTATGTTATAAGTTGGAAGATTTTGGTTCATAATAGAGCTTTTCATGAATTTGAGTATTTCAAATAAAACAATTAAAAAGAAGAACAATAATATTTAAAATTCAACGAATTAAAATTTTTACAATACAAAAAATAACTAGGAATATTAAAAAAAAAGTTCACATTTTCGGTATTTTGCAATATAAATATTTTGTGATTATATCTGAAATAAAAGCTGAAACTTTCAGTTCAACTAAAACAATTCTAACATAAAAGCATCGAATAGCTGAAATTTTTGATT
>JAZBGX010002421.1:0-13026 GCA_037414775.1 Zonitis immaculata | reverse complement strand
ATTAACTTGAAGGTAGTACAGATAGTGAAATCAATAAAACAAAAAAGATCTAACTGATCAATTAATGAGATTTCTACGTGAAAATATGAGGAAAATACCAATTTTCTTAAGAGACTATAACAGTTAATTAGAATGGAGTTCCGCACATTTTTATTCATTGAATCGATTGTTTCTGTTTGGAGCCACAGATTGTGTCATGCAATATAGAATTTTAGAACTTTTTTTGATTTGAATATTTTCAATAGGTATAATCTTATGAATTTTATAAATAGAAATTATTTTAAATTAATATATCTACTATTGTTAACATAATATGTAGCATAATATCTGATAGAATTGTGAAACAACTCTATATTTTCTATATATTATTGATAAACATCTGAAAATATATAGGTATATAGGAATAAATAATGTCAAGATATAAATTTCGATCTTGAGAGATCCAATTCAATTGGATCATGAAAAAGGTAGAATCTTTGCGTATATAGAGTCGACAAAAGTTGTTCCGTTAAAACCTTGCAGTTGGTTACTTCAGGTGTTTGTGGATGGAACTGTTAGAGTGTTGCATCGATAGCTGTAAATAAAGTGCCAAATATTCAAAATTCACGAATAGTGCGATAAAATTGTTTAAGAAAATGTAAATAGTTCGGTAAGATTTGCGTTGAACAAAAAAACGATTTTCCAATTCAAAATAGCAAAAATTATACATCTATCTTGTAATATAATTGAGTTTATTATTACACGTTTCATTTCTAAGCTTGCATCTAATTAGTTACACTTCAATGATAGTACAATTTAAAATTTTTCTGATTATTTTACAAAAAAATAGAATAGAAATATAATAATAAAAAAATTAAAATCCTTCAACTGACGATGTAATTTATAATTTTCGTTATAGAATATTTATAACCGACTTGTTCAGTTAAATTGACATAATCAGAACTTGTTTTCTGAAATGTTAAATATTTTTCAATAAAAATTCAAAAACATGGCGCCAACATTTCTTTTCGTTTTTCTTTTATTTTTCCATATTTATATTAAATCTAAAATTAACTTATATATGTATACAATAAATTCGAATAATTTATAACTAAAGTTCAAAAAAAATCAACTTACCCATGATTGTTGGTATAGGAATGTTGTATGCACTTGATTCATGTTTGTTATTAACAAGTGTTTACATGTGTAAAAGATCGTGGATTTATGTTAATTAGATAATCTGTCATCATTGAATGACATGATACAAACTGTCTTTGGAGAAAAAATCATCATTTTCTCCTTCTTCAGTATTGACTAATTGAAATTTCCCCATTGATTAATCATCAATTAACTGATTAAAAGAATATTTTAATCTAATTTATTCTCATTGTCAGTAATAGAAAGTAGTGTACTCTCACCGGAGAGATCCTCATCTTAGTCTTGATTTCGATCGGCGGGTTTTCCGTTGTCTAATTAGATTTTTATTGCAATTTTTTCTCCATCCATAGAATTATTAATTGAATTGATTAGAAAAAAGTTCGTGTGGAATCATAGGGAAATATATGATTTTTCATGCTCGATTGGGGCAAAAACCATAGTATTTTTATAAATTCCAACAATTGAAAAATTGAGGTATTCGGGAATTTACTTCAGCACTCTACTAATAATTACCCGAAATTTACAAAAATTGGGAAATTAATTTTTCATAATAAAAACTATTCGGTATTGTAGCCTTTATTTCTGGAGACAAACTGTGAATCTAATTATAATGTTCCTAATTAGTGTAAAATTGATCAAATTCGGATAAAAATTACATGAAAATTGGGCAAAATTGTTCAGTTTTCATGTAGACTTCAATAATCTATCCGTATAGGAGCCCGATTTTTTTTTTTATTCCAATAGATAAAATCATTTTCTCCTAAAACGTAACAATAATTGTCACAATTTTTTTTACTTTATATGGAATCTATCAATTAGAAGAACAGCTGTATAATGATATAACGGAAATATTAATTTTTCATAAAAGACTTCAACAGTCGATTAATATAGAGATCGAAGAATTTTCAACAATTAAAACTTTCTCCCATTGTAACAGTGATTATCTTAGAAAATGTAAAAAATGATTAGAGCAATTAGAGATCAGTTATTTAACATAAAACTAGAAAAGCTAACTTCCAAGAAAGCTCAGATAAACGGTCAATTCTTAGTTCGAAACTCGATTCCAGTTTGTTTGTCTTGTTCTCTACCACAGAACAATGTCTTGTACCCTGAACCTCCCTCTTGCTTCATGTCTGCCCAGACGATCTCTAATAGCTGTCTCCTTGATGTATCTAAGCGTCCTCATTTCTACTGCTTGTGATACTTGTTTTGTTGTCGAAGTGTCGGTCCTCGTCTCTGCCGCATATGCGAACACAGGTCCAACACAAGTATACATCTTTTGTTCTCTAGGCTCATATACTTGTTGTGCCTCATGATATCTTCTCGGTAGCCTGATATTCTGCCAGTTCTATTAGCTTGCGAACGTATCTCACATACAAGCTTTCCACTTTTAAATATATCTATTGATTGTGATTTTCGATAGTTATTATTATGTTATATTTCTTTAATGTTTATAATTTGTTACGAAGTCGCTGGAGATCGTCTCTGCCCTCTGCCAATGATATAGCGTTGTCAGCGTAATATAGGATTTAGATGGTCGATCGCCCAGCATCCACATTGCTTACTTTGTGACTGGACTCATTCACATTAAAACTAGACAATGTTGGGCTAGATATGTTACCTTGCCTAATACGCCTGGATATCAGTATTAACTCCGTTAACCTATTATTAGTTTTTGTCGTCACTGCTGAGCTCTATAATCAGTAACGTTATTCTTTTTCCGCATACTGATTATATCTGGCAGTTGAGGTACTGTTTCAATGATTTTAGATGATATGTGTTCTGTCAATATTTTTAAAACAAAGCTAAATGAAGTTATTTCTTCGTAATTCATTAGATTACCTTAGTTACTCTTTTGTTTATTCGTCTGGTTATACATGCTCCCCATTCCTCTGGCATCTTGCACTGACCAATAATTTTTGGCAGCGTCGTCGCTATTCCACTGTTCTTTGTATTTTAAAACGCAGACATTGTCAATTAAATGAATTATCAATTAATAAATCATTGATAATGTCTGCGCCCTGTGATTTTCTGTTCTCAAGTTTTCTTACATAAAGTTTCACACTTGCCATGATTTTATTGTCATCACTGTCTACTTCGGGGTGGTCTTCTCATTCTTCTTCTTCATTTTGATCTTTCACTCGATCTTCTTTTCTCTGTTCTGAAGTGAGTCTCTCATATGATTTTATCTTTTATATTTACTCATTCTATTTCAGTGCCTTTTTTTTTGTTTCTCAACATGTTCTGGCTGTCATACAGGTCATGTATTATATCCTCGGAGAATTTTCCCTAATATGTTCTCTTTAACTGTTGTGATTTGCTCTTAGCTCTGTTTCTCACTACTTTATGTCTTTCAAATCTTTTTCCGGGATGATCCATGATCGATATTCATACGAGACCAACCCCTAATTCTGTTAAGCATTAGCATAAGAGCCTCAAGTATCTGGTTAGACGTTATTTGTTTGTTAATGATAATAAAGTCTTCGATGAATTTTTGGTTTCTGGTGTTTCTTATTCTTCCTTTGCCTTATTTATTCCGGACGTGGGCTATATTAACACAGCGATTCGTATCTTGTAAGTGGTTAATATAACTACTTGCAATCATGAGTTTCTTCTTCTACCTGGACCTCTTCTGCCGTTCACCTTTCCCTGTAGGATAAGTTGCTTGAGCCGATATTTGTTATATGTCATTAGGTGGCCAAAATATTCCATCTTTGTTTTCTTTACAGTGAACGTAATTTTTTGATGTTTACCAATTCTTTTTAATACTTCTTCGTTTGTTACACGAACCATCCAGGATATTCGGAGAATACGGCAATATACCTATATTTCAAAGGCTGAGTTGTCGTTCGTTCATGGTTCAAGCATCCACTCCATATAGTAATTTTATTTAAAATCTTAAAATTTTATCAATATAATTTTCAGTTGTAGCGAAATGCACCTGTCGTTAAATATGTGTCTCATTTCAATGAAATTTGAAATCGCTTTTCCAATTCTAATTCTGATCTCTATTATCATATCCTACTGTTTGTAAATGATCGTTCTCAAATATGTATACGTATTTTTCAACAGGTTCTATAATTTTTTGTTGTAGTGTTATTTTCCCATGGGTGGTTGGTTTTTTGTAATTAGCATCCATTTTGTTTTCGAGACATTTAATTTTAGCACAAACTCGCCAGATACATCGTTCTCTTTTTGTAGAAGACTGCAGGCCTTCAAGACTTACGAACTATACAAGAGTGTATTTATCTTATTCAATACGCTCGAAGTAAGGGGACACGGGAGAATCAGAGCCACGGGGTAATGAGAGCCACCCTAGTTCAGGTATATCTGTGCAAGGTAGATCCTGTTTTGCTTCGACGTAGTATATAAGAACGTAGGATGAGTACGTGTGAATGGTCGCATTGCTACTTAGTTGACTTTTGGTGTGCAAACAGGCCTTAAATCGGTTTTACGCTCGATCGATCTAATTTATTACAATGAAAGTCGACTGGTTCTAATTACCCCACTTCATTATCTTTTATTAATTTGATCTTGATGCCACGAAAACGGGATAGAATTATGAAAAAGTGTCACTGGAGCCGAGATATACTTCATCATTTTATCCATAGAGTCAATGATTATGGAATTTCTCTACATAAGGCACCCAATGAGTTTAAAATCCTATATAGTACTTTACGAACGAGATACTGCCGATCATAACAAACAAATTTACGTCAAGGACAAATTCTGGCTGGTCACCTAATTCATATGACGAATTTTTTCCGATATCTTGTTACATATTCTTATTCTGGTTGACATTGCCCAAGTGGATCTCATTACCCTTTACTACGGCTCTCATTACCCCGTAATCCTGGGCAATGGGAGCCAATGTTACTTTTTTTGACCACAATTATGTTTATTTCGTATATTTTTTGATTTCTATTCTAATAGGATTAAGCTGATTAGTTATACTATAATGAAGATCGACAGCTATATTAAATAGTGGTCATTGTAAAAAGTTATTAGAGTTTTATCTTGAGTGGCTCCAATTCCCCCGTGTTCCCCATACTCAGTTCATTTTGACTACAAAGTGATATGAGCATACCTCTATTATGGTCAATTTTGTTTTTGTTAAAGCATTGCATAACTCCCGCTATCGTGTTGTTGCCAATTCTAGCATTGGAGTCCTCCTTGACAAATGTCCTTTCGTTTTTGGGCAATACGTCTCGTTGAAGAGTTGCGGTGTTTCTTAGATAATAAAATTCATCTCAGAAAAAAATTTAAATGGCGCTTATGACAAAAAGATCAATCTTTCGTCGATGAAAATCTATATCTATATATATAAATTTTACTGGAATTGTTCAATAGAGGCTCAAATAATAAATTAGAACAGAAACTTTCAATTTTGTTTCCAATAAATTGTTTTTTTCCACTGAACTAAATGCAAACTTTTTCTCAGAATTGCATTAGAAACATGAAACTTAAGTTTTTAATTATACAATAAACCTCATTATTTTCCCACATTTTATATATTCTCTTGAAAAACGATAACGTTCATATATAATAATTCATGAAAATTACAGATAATTATATATAATTTATAAGAAGAAAAAGAAATGAGAATTAAGACAAATATCTCTCTTTATATAGAAGCAATATAAGAATCTATTGCTATCGTTGCTGAAATTGAAAACTAACAATTTATTATTTGCTGAATAATTAATTATGTCTTTAAAGTCAATTATACATTTCAATTTAACAATTGATCTTTCCATATAATTACACTAATATAGTTTTATCTCATCTGCAGTTAATTTTCCGGAGATCCTATCTATTTGTTTCTCTGTTTCGATTATAACTACCAAAATAACACTTTCATTAGTTAATTATAAATGAAATAAAATATAGCAAACATATTTTGATAGAGTTCATCATTAGTTATGCTAGTAGTCATAGTGGATGTTGGAATATTCTTCTTGAACATTTTAAAATTCGTTGCGTCCCTCACCGAAATTTCTAATTATTTTACTTTCGTTCAGTTAGAAATGAAAAGAATAGAACTTATTTAATTATAAATAATTCAGAATAAATTTTTGGCATTTGCCCTAGTTATTAACAAAACGTGAGAGATTCAATGTTATTTTTTTCTTTCTTTATTTATTTATTGTTCCACATCCAAAATCTCGATTGCCTACTTGAAATTTGATTCGATTGTTTTCTAATTAAAATTTTTAATTTTTATAAAGAAAGTTATTTAATTCTATATAGTGAAAATTTTCTAATTGATATTATTTAGAACTAAATTTTAGTTAGTAATTAAATTCGTGGAAAATCGGTCATATTAATTGATGAAAATCGAAAAATATTTTCTCAAAAATTATATTGTAGCGATTGAATGCTCAACTAGGGCATAATTGCAAGTATTCCCAGTATTTTTCCTATCTTTAGCATTATAATTATTATTTATTAAAGTTTATGATGATCCGTGGAGAATTTCGTGCACTAATTTCTGAAAAATAAAAATTAATAAATCAAAAATTATTGATTGTTGTATTAAAAACAAAAAAATCACAAGCTAATTAATATTAGAAACAATAAATTATTAATGTTAATAAGTCGATTTTATAGTTGTTGCTTTTGTTATTTGTTGATAAAATTTTATTTAGGTCGATGTGTTAAAAACAATAGTATGACTTTTACAATAATCTTTTTCTCTATACTCTCGTCTTTAAAATAGTAAATATAACAAATAAATAAATTAACGATAAGCAATTTTATCTCAAATATCCGTGACATTAAAATGGTGCCGTTAAATTTGTTTACAACTATTTTACATAAAATAGTTGTATAAACAATTTAAGTTTCAAAAATTTGACTTAAACCAGCTACTGAAGAGACTTTCTTATTTTCTAACAATTTATTTAAGTCTTGTTATCAAAATATCAATAGAAAATCTATGATTAAAACAATCAATTTGGATTTCCATTTTTTTTTGTGTTTATATTAAATAAAATGATATTTCTATGTAAATTTATTAAGCTAACCATTTAAATAAACCAGTGAAAGTGTATTAAAAACAAAAAAAAATAGAACTTGATCAGTTATCCTTTACGCAACATTAATTTTATTGAATTATTTATTGTTAATTATTATATTAGGATTCCAATAAAAACCTAGTACACGGATCAATCTCGATCCTCTATATCCACCATTAATTTACATAAATCAATATTATTAAAGTTTGTAGGATTTGTTCTAAATAAGTATTTTTAGAATATTTTTCTACTATAATTCCCAATTAGAGTCAATTATAGTGATGACTACTGTTCAATTTTGAAACGATTATACAACTATATTTGGTTATAAATCTATTAAATATAAATGATAGTCATGATAATTCAATATAATTTATTTAAAATATTATGATTAACTATCATAGATTTATGATATCATATTACCATAAAAGTAACAAAATAATTTAAAATAAATATGTCGTTAAATCGATCAATAAATAAAATAAGATCAATGGTCTTGATTTATTTATCGGGTGATCAATCTCAAATAAAAATAATTTATTGATTGTTCTGTTTTAAGGATCAAGCATGCTCTGGATGGCCATTCTGGGCGCCATATTGGTGTGGTCTATAACTCCAGGTGCTAATTCTTCACGACGTGGACAAGGTAATTAATTAATAGAACAATACCCGGAAATAAATAATCTATAGACGTTTAAAAGAGAAGGAAAAAAAATTGGAATTTAATTGCTCATAATTTTTGATTCACAATGATAACATCTTTAAATTGTTAATTGAATTTTAGAAATAGTCCGTTATTTCGATTGGTTTTTTGAATTTTTTACAAAGAGAAAATCGAGATTTTCTTATATCGATAAACGTTCTGAGATATATTTTTTTAAATACATTGGAAAGTTTAAAAGAAAATCTTATTGATAGTTAATTAAAAATATCGCTATTTCTCTTTCCAAATAAAGCTAGTTTTATTGATTTTCCTATCGATCTTGATTATTGGGAAATCTGAAAATCAGATAGCAATCTAAAGTTGTGAGAAAACTTCATAATTTTATTCAATACCTCAAAGAAATAATTGTTAATAATTTAAAAGGTTATTTAACTTTATTTTGGTTGAAATAATTGTGAATGAAAATCAAGTCGAGCATGTTGGAAAATTATAATTTCAATTATGAGTGAATTCAAGCTTAACAACCGAAAATCCAATTAAAAAACCTCATATTAATTACGATTATTTATCAAGAATTATTTTGATTATTGTAAATTATAACCGGGAATAATTGTTATTCCATGTCTTCCATGTCTTATTTTTAAGTGACATTTTTTTTTGTTTTGTTTGTTCTATTTGAACAACTTAATTAATGGTTTAGCTCATTGAAAATTAAAATTTGTCATTTAAGTAACACAGGAAACATTTTTTTGTAGTTCAACTTGATTTTTAAGTGAAGACATTTTATTTAGAAACAAATGAATATAAAAATATTTGAAAGCAAGTAATTTGTCGCAAGAAGCTTATTAGGGCTCAATATATACGATCAATAGTTTTCAAGTTATAGACGACACAGTGCTTATATCTTATATCAAACGGTATATGCAGATAACAAGTGTTGCTGAATAAAGTTGTTGAAGCTAGCGAAGAACATGGACTCATTTTTGATATGAAAAAAGGCCAAATATATGATAATTTACACTCTGACTAGCCATAATCAGTCTATTGAGATAGTATCTTATTTCAACTATTTAGGTTGTTCACTGAATGATATTTGAAACCACTACTAGAGATTAAGTGTATAACTGAACGAACCAGAACAATGTTTTCGCAGATGAGATCGATATTTTGAGAATCTCTCTCAGAACGCGAGTTATATCCTCCCAAGTGTACTCCATTTACTCATATGGTGTTGTGGCCTGGACTTTATCAAAAGTTATGGAAATAAAATTATGAGAATATATATCATGGGTAGAGCCGATGCCCAATGTGGAGATACTCGGTAGGATGACGAGTAGGCTTAAATTGCTGTTCATTTTTAAACGTAGAAAATTGGGATATCTTGGACATGTTATGTGGAGCCATAATACATACCGACTCCAACAAAGGATTATTCAGGGCAAGATAGAAGGTCGTAGAGGTTCCAGCAGCAGAAAAGTTTCCAGGCTTGCGAAGGGTATAGATTGTTAAGCATGCCAAATTTGCTCGCATTTTGTATCAATACTTGGAGAATCTTTCTGGTATCAATTAATAATAATTCACCCCAAATTTTAGTTCCTGAGCTCGAGCCGTTTTCGAGTTATTTAAAAAATACCACTTTTAACATTTTAATTTTTTTTCCCGATAAAAATTAAAATTGATAAATGGTGATTTTTTTTACAGACACTTTGAAGGCACCAAGGAATATTTTTTGTTATGATTCTCAAATTCAAAACCAATTTTTATTAAAATAAATAAAATAATGTGTTTTACTGCATTTCTGAAACAACGAAATTACCAAATTTTGACTTAAAATGCTTCTGATTTCCTTCTACACTCAGGAATTTGTTCAATTTTTTCGATTTGGTGTGATAATGTGATGAATAATAAAAACTGATTATTAGCATCAGCGCCCAGTGCAAGAGGTTTGTACATATATGCCTCTTTGTATCAGTCTACTTGATATTAATTTATTCATCAAACTTTGAATCGTGATCACTATAAAATAAGCTTATGATTCATGCAAAAATGTTCAACTGAAGATTTGAAATAGGTATAATAAATAAGCTTATATATCAGTAGGCCGCGACAGAGAGGCATGTACCATACCTACGTTCAAGTTTCCATGATCTGGACAAAGACGCTACTATTTCTTGAATACTTATTATGAGTAAGGGAAAGATCAGTTTTTATTATTTCACATTGTTGCACCAAACTTGTCAAAATTTGGTGATTGCATTGTTTCAAAAATGCAGTGAAAAAATCATTTCAGTTTTCTTTATTTTTAAAAGTTGGTTTTGAATCTGGGAATCATAATAAGAATGTTTTTTGATACCTTTTACTTCAAAGTATCTGTGAAAAATCACTATTTTCCAATTTCAATTTCTAGTATCGAAAAAAAAATCAAAATGTAAAAAGAGGTATTTTTCAAATAACTCGAAAACGACTCGAGATCAAGAGCTAAAATTTGGGGTGCAATATTTGTATTTGGTACAAGAACGATTCTCTAAGTATCTATACAAAACGTGCAAGGGGTAGATTAGGCATGCTTAACCGGTTATACTCTTTGAGAAAATGGTTCGATACACCAACGTCTGATATCTTCTATAGTATAGACAAAAATAGTACATATACCCATGGTCATAGCAAATGTCCGGAGCAGATAAGAATTAGGAGAAGAAGAGAAGGTTAAATGATGAATTTTATTAAAAGTTGGTATCGAATCAAGCTCTGTAAATTATTGATCTTACAATTTTGGCTCTCATGAGCTCTTTTGTAGTTAATTGTATGCCATTCAAAAGCTTCATATTAATATTTCATTGAAAAAAATTAGGTATACCGAAGAACCAAGTTCAACAAAAAAATAAAAAAAATGTTTGCTATGTTATTCAATTGGGAAATTAAATTTTTCGATAAGCTATTATCGATAAGTTGATTAATTAATTTAAGAAAAAAATCAGGAAAGTATTTTTTTCTATAAACTTTACGATTAATCAGGTGGGACCGATAAATAAAAATTTATAAAATTTGTATAACTGCTGACTGATGAGAATTCAATATAAATCGTAGCATGTCTTCAATTTATAGCGAAACATTTATGAAACTCATTTCTTAACTGAAATCAATTTTATCAATATTATTGAGAAACAAAATGTCGCCCAGAACTGGAACTCCCTAATACTTATATTATTGATTGCGATCGAATTAATTCGGGCTAGCATCTGATTTTTCTGAAATCTCATATCAATTTCAAATCGCAGAACAATTATTAAATTTAGGTCTCTTCCCAGGATTACATTCAAAATAAGCTTATAGCAATAATTAATCATTCTCGTGTTTCAGCTTATCAGATAAGTCCGAAGCCTTGTTGGGTGGATGGCCAAGAAGGTACTTGTATGTTCGTTTATGAATGTATAAAATCGGAAGGTTATCATATCGGAATGTGTGTGGATACATTTATGTTCGGTTCATGTTGTGCTCATAATGCAACTGATAATACAGTTGTACCGCAATCAATACAACAGGATCAACCATCAATACTTTACACCGCTCCTAGTCATCAACATCATAGTCATACAACTAACAAGCCAATTAGTCATAGTACATCAACAAATCGGCCAAGGCCGACAAGGTTATTCGATTAATTATAAAACTAATTAATTATCTATAAACTTTATCATTTTTATTTATTTTATCAAATTTAGTCAATCTCAACTAAGTCATTCACAAGTCCCTCAATCACCACCAAATCCATATACAGTAACGGCCTCTATGAATATACGGCCAAGTTCGTCTACGCCACGTTATCCAACACAACCGCCACGGCACAGTTTACGTCCAATGAGTACAGATGCCTTATCAGCGAATATAAATAATATACAAATAATATCTTATACGAAACCGGGATGGCATTCAACAACTGAACCAGGATTTATTACATCATTAAATCAAAATTCTATACAACAACAACAATATGGTACAAAACCATCACAATGGTTATTTACAACTGAATCAACAACATTTGTTACACGAATTAAGACGAAACCAAGTAGTTTCAAACCGAAACCAAAACCGACAAAAAAGCCAATACAAAATACAACGAATAAATTTACAACGAAATATGGAACGAAATCAACAACTGCCAAGCCCACAACAACAACAACTAAACGGTAAGATTCCGCTCCTAAAATAACTCCTAAGAAAGCTGAATTACAACCAAAAGAATATTTATTTGAATAATAATAATAATAATAATAATAATAATAATAAATTTCGTAGAGCATCCACTATTCTGAAATTCAATAAAATTTTCGAGTATTTGATATTCTTTCAATTTAAATTTATTTTTGTCTTTGGGTCTGATCTAATGAAAAATATCGTTTTCTCAAAGAAAATTCATCGATTGCTTAATTTGTAGACGGTAAAATCTTTTAAAATTTGAGTTTAACATTCAATTGAATTTTTCAATTGAAATATAATAATGAGCGAAGAAAACTTATTATAATTCATGAACTAGATAATAATTGGCTTTCCGTTTGGAAGTGTGAATCGAAAGTAATTTATTACTTTTTATTCCAGATAGAAAAGATCTTTGGATATTTTTTATTAAATTTACTGAGGAATTCATTATCTTTCTAAGACACTAGAGTTTAATTATTGAATAATAAAGCTCTTACTATCTCGCTTTTTCTCAAAAGAGAAGTCACTCGAGGAAATATGTAAAATTTCTATTAACAGTTAACCTTAACTTAATTCTATCACAACTAAATAATAAGATTACGTCGCTAAAATAAGCAATGGAAAACCGAATAAGGATTGGAAAAATATTTATTTGAAAAAAAAATTAGATTCATATTCCCCGGCTCCTCCACCATTTCTCGAACGAGAAACTATAATTTCAATTTTTCAACAGATCACTTAAATAATTTATTATAAATTTTCACTGGAAATCAGGTTAAGAAAGTAGCAAATATTGGTTGAGAAAGTTCAGTGATCGACTAGATAATTTGTCAACAGTTGAATCTTCCAATATTTCACCTTAGCTTTCGATGAAATTTCTACGATATTTGGTGAGCTTTAGAAGAATAATAATCTGTAAGCTCGACACTAGTCTGATGGAAATCTTTATCAGATTTATGTAGAAATCCATAAGAGAAATCCACAAAAGAGTATTATAGTAGAACAAGTGAA
>JAZBGX010002420.1:2117-13029 GCA_037414775.1 Zonitis immaculata | reverse complement strand
TTTTGTTACTCTTTGAAAAGAGGGGGAGGACACTGGTATTAATTTATTATCAACATCATCATTATCATTTATAATAATTGTTAGATGATATGGTTGTAATTTTTGTTTGTTTTTTTTTGTCTATTATAATAAAATCGTGTCTGTTATGGATTTATAAAAACAATCGAAATAATATCCAACAAGTGGTTATTACAGATTTCTGTAAATCCCAATTCCCAATTAATTTATACAGTTATATAATAATTATTATTAATTAATTAATAATCGAAGAATTAATTAAGAATTAAATAAAAAAATTATTAATAGGACAAAATTTAAATCAATTATAGAAAATTGGATAGTTTAATTCTTAAATGGTGGTGTATTATTGGTTGCATATACATCACAAAAAATTATTGCAAGGGTTGTTTATTATTATTATTATTATTTTATGTTGTTGGTTAATTTATTTACAACCCCTTTTAGAAATAATGAAAATTATAATATTCGTGTCGATATAATAATTTTTCGGTTCATTGAAGCATAAAATAAACTTTATACATATTTTTATTATTCTTATTATTATTTTGTATCTATAATTTTTAATGTTTTTAATAGTTTCGTTTATCGAAAGGGTATTTATATAGGGCAGGTGATCTCGAACCACCCTATTCACTTAATAAAGCAGAAAAAAACAACAAAATTGGTTAATTTTTTATGTATAATACAAATATATTTGTATATTATACAGTGTGTTTCATTTTATGTTGAAATACCTAAATAAATAGTTTATTGATAAAGTTATTAGTGTGATATATATATGAGTAGTGAAGGAAGTTATTCTCTCAAATATTATTATCAAGTGTGCAATGATCAATCAAGACAATTGAAATAACAAATTATGCAGTATAGCGGTTACTTTCAAAATGAGCCGCTAGGATTCAATGAACAAAATTTTGGACGTTTACATACACGAGATGTCGCTGTGAGTAATCCGACAACACAGGAGTGCAGTTGAAGAAATTTGCTTCAAGATCGTTAACTCACACTTTAGAAAACCAAGAATCATTAACAATGAGAATCATGTAATAGTTGAGTTCGACGTATACTTGGAGAGCTTTTAAAATAAGGTTTCCGAGATAAAATTTTTAGACTCTGAGAGTCTCTGAATGCGAGACTGTCAGTGTTCTTGAACAGTCTCTCTCCGTTCGCTGAGCGAGATTTTTAGTCTCTTAATCAAAAACTACAAGAGACTTTCTGTCTCTCAATGAGAGACGATTTAGACTCTCAATCAAAGACTACTAGAGGGGGGAAGTAAATGAGTTACATACATGAATTAGAACCAGAGCTCCTACAAGACCAGGAACGCTTCCGGTGGACCATCCTGTATAAATCCGTATAATTTCTACAATACCGGCGTACAAAAATTGGTGGCAGGTTTGTCAGAAGATCATTTAGTGTATAATAATTCTTAGAGAATACTTTATATTTTCCATCAAAAAAAAAATGAACGAATTGTTTTTGATTATTTACTATATAGGTATACGCAAATAATCGATTTCATTATGATACAGTATGCTATAATAGAAAAAATTATTTCTATATAGTGGTCTAAAATTGAATTTGTCATATTTGGAGTACTATCGTATATACATAGTGATTAGCAACCACTTTTTCCAAAAACTTTCTTCATATGACTATACAGGGTGGACCGCCTCAGGCTTTTTTTTTGTCTATAGTTATTAACTCTGGTTCGCTGTAGTGAAGAAAAGAAAAACCGCATTCTAGAGAGAACATTTTGGCGTTTTGTTTTCTTCTTCTAAATAACTTTGAGATACATAATTATGGAAAATTGAATTATTATGAATTTTCGATATTTTCCGAAAAGCTAAAGAAACCGTTTTGAAGCCAAAATATTCTCTAGATATCGCACTTGAAATATTTACTTATTTCCTCTACTAGGGCCAGAGCTACAGACTAGGAATGCCTAAGGCGGTGGTACATCCTGTATATATGACCATATAATCGTTAAACTAGTTAACCCAAGTAGAAAATTCCGTCCTATACAAAAAATATTAATTTCAACGACCTCTATCAGTTGTAGAAAAAAAATTGCACTATGGTTGCTTTATTAATAAATTATTTATTTAGGTGAATCACACTGTATATATACAAATATATGTAAAATATACGTATAGTAAAAATAACTTTCAATTGTTTCTTTCTTTTTTCTAATCTAAAGCTTTCACTAATTATTATTATTATTATTATTATTATTATTATTATTATTATTATGAAGTAGTATTTTTGATTAATTTTTCTTTAATAATAATCACGCGAATTATTAAGTACTACAGAATCTAATTAATTCAAAATAATAATAATAATATATTTTTTTATTTGTTTGTTCTATAATAATTTAAATGGGGGTTGATGGAGAGAATTTTATAAGAGAGAAGTAAAAAAAAACGCCAGTTAGGGTTGAAGGGGTGGTGTGGGGAGGGAGGGTGAATAAATCTTTCTATTATATCGATCAAACTTATATAGTTGTCAACGAGTATTTAGATTTCCATTTCCCCACAAATACATATATATATATATATATACAGGCTGGTCCGCCAGAGGCGTTCCTGGTCTTGTAACTCTGAGTCTAGTTGGTGCGCAAGAAAAAAAAAACCGGCTTGATGATCTAAAGTGTGATATTTAGAGAGGCTTTTTCCGCCTTGTAGGAACTCTGGTTCTAGTGGAAGGAAAAAACATGCACTTGAAGATCTAAAGTTTGGGAAATCGTTTTATACAAGACCAGGAACCCCTCTGTTGGACCACACTGTATATATAGCGTCATCATATATTATTATTATTATTATCATTATTATTGAAAATATTTTACACGCAATATCTACATTATTATCATAAAATTATAATTATTATTATCAATTATTGTTTTTTTTTTTTTTTCTAACGAAATAAACCATTGCAAATTATTTGACTAAAATCAAGTAGACTTATAGGTGAGTATATACGTATATAAAAAATCGGGCGGCCATTATTGTTATTAAAAACAATTGAAAGAAATGTTATACATACTTACTACATAAGCGATTTGATTTATTTATTCAAAATTGATAGTTAATACAAAAAATAAATATATAAGTTACCTCTATATATAGATTAGGATTATTATTTATTTTTATATATATATATATATATATAAAAAGGGTATGTACAGCATAGTTATGTGTATGTATTTTATAACTCCGCCTCTATTTCTTCAATATATATTTTTCGATTGGTTGTATTAGTAATGAGGGTTGTATGGTTGCTAAGTAACCGTTTATAAAAGTAGGCGGTACTTATGAATTTATATAGTTTAAGGTGATGGTATAGGTATATAGTGTGTTATGGCGATTTATTATTATTATTTTTATATTAATCTATTTACGAGTTCAAATCCATTTATATGGTTGAAAGTGGGAGGAGAGAGAGAGAGAGAGTGAGAGAGAAAAGGAGGGTGTTTTTTTTTTTCGGGGAGTTTTAAAGAATTTTTATCAATTCTATCTTATAGTTTTGGAAATTGCGTTGTTATTGTTGTTGTTGCTGCTGCAATAGATTGTGTTGACTGTGTCGTGTTTATTATTATTAATATTTATTGAAAAAAAGGGGGGGTGGAAGTATATATATTAACAATAACAAAAACAATTGGTGATTTTTTGTTTAATTCAAGAATATTCGGAAAATGTCTTGATTATTATTATTTATTATATATGGAAATATAATTTTGCATTTAAATAAATAATTATGGAATTTTGGGATATGGATGATCGTCGTGAGGTTGGTAGACATCGTGGTATAACAGGTATATTTGTCTAATAATAATAAATTATACATCAGAGTGGGCTACCAAAGGCTTTACTGCTCTAGTGGGTGCAAAAAAAAAAAACGAAGTTGATGATCTAAAGTGGGATATTTAGAGAACATTTTGACGTTCAAACGATTTCCCAAAACTTTAGATGTTCGAGTGCATTTTTTTTTTTACCTCCACTAGAAGTAGAGTTCCTACAATACCAGGAACGCCTCTAGTGGACCACCTTGTATAGATAAGAGTGGAAAAAAAGTGAAATTTAATAATAAACTCGTCCAAAAAAAAAAACAAAAATAAAAAAGATTTGATTGTTTTAAAATTACAGTTTTCTTTCTTTTTTTTTTCCGGCCATAATTTTTAGAAAGTTCATTAGCTATATACTATATATAGCATTACGAATTGAAATTAATATTGTTTTTCATTAATTATTAATAAATTAATAAAAAATTTGATTGTTAACTATTGCTGGTTTTTAAAATGATAATAATAATAATGATAATATAGTAATAATCTATATGTATATAGAGTTTATATGATGAGGGGGATTTGTTTAGTCAATAATTTGGTTATAGGATTAAACCATCGGGTGGTTATTGAGGTGATGAGGGGTGGTTATAAAAAATAAAATTAAAAATTGTTTATTGGATATATAGTCATGGTAACCAATCTATAGATATTCGTATAATAATAAATTATATACCCCTTGTATATTATATACAACAGGTTGTTCCATTTTGTATATTGTCCTCGATATTGATGAAATTCGAATTTTGCCTTATCCGTTGGGAAAATGCGTAGAAAAAAATCTCTTTTATTATTCGATTTTATAAGGCATTGAAATAAAACGTAAAATATTCAATAATAATAATAATATACAGGGTGTCTCAATCTACAGAGCGTTGTAGGTATGCGAGGAACCTCAAAAATTCTGTTGCTCTAGAGAGCATGGGCGGTACCTATCTGTTTACACCTTCCACACACCGCAATAGTCTTATGAGTTGGCTATTGCAGTCAGGTGTGGTGTGTGAAGGACTCAAACAATCAACTCCGCCCGTGCCCTATCAAATGTGATAATACTCGTCAAAGAGGACTACTTAAGTGATAGTAGCACAAAATGAAAATTTATTTTCTACCTCAAAGGAGTACCCCAGAAAAAAAAAACTATTATTGTAGGTACCTTAAAATTTGGTCATCATCCAACCATCAGGCTAATGGTGATGACTTTGTAGCTCCACACAGGAGAGTATTCTAGTGACCAATACTCATCAAAATTTCTGGCAATGAAAAACCCGTCCACTTTTTTCCATACTTTCCATTTCTTGCAATTGATAGTACCTATGAGGATGGAGTAACTGTTAATCCAACACATACCCTCTATCATAAATATCTACCATAATAGGTATATATTGAATAAATTATATAGAGTATATTAATATTTGAGAGAGCATGGGTGGGGCTAACTATTTTGAGTTTTCAATACATCGCGCACCACAATGCAATAATCTATCGAGGGATCAAACAGTTAGTGCCGCCTATGCTCTCTCAAATGTGAATCCTCTATACATCAACAAAGCTATATATGTCTCTCGTATATACTGTTTATATCTCCCGATCATCATCAAGTTGCTCTTTTTATTGCCTCTATTAGAACACAACGCGAATGGTGAGACACACTGTATATATTATGTATAGAATTGATTAAAACAAAAACCAATATTTTTATGTGTGCATATCATTATTGTAGTTTTTCTTTTGTTTTTTTTTTTGTTGTATAAATAAGGACACGCTCTATTAAATTATTTTAATTCTATTTGAAAACGCAGCTGAAAGTAAATCTTATGTTAATTATAAATTGGAATTCTTGATATTTACACACACAATTGACGGTGTAATGTGATCTAAATTTCTATAATAACTCAATTATAAAAGATTCACATTTGAAAGAGTATGGGCGGAGCTAACTGTTGGCTATAAATTACCGTTATGTTGAGTGTTAGCTCCGCCTATACTCTTTCAAATGTGAATCTTCTATAATCTATATTTTTTTTTTCGTCTATATTTTATTGATTCTAATTTTATGGAATAAAATTAGATTTTTTTTCAAAAGGTCGAACAACCGATTTCGTTAGTGGTATTGATAATGAAGCATTAGATTTTTCACAATTAGAAGATTTTATAAATAGTGAAAATACACAAAGTAATAATAATTATTTTAATGAATCATTAAATTCAACAACAACAACAACATCATCATCATCATCATCAACAACAACAACAACAACAACAGCAACTGGCAAATTATTAAATGTTATAATAGAGAATAATAGAAGAAATACTACAGGAGGAGGGTAATTATTTGTATAGTTTGTATAGATGATGTACATTTGAGAGGGCATGGGCGGAGCTAATTGTAAGTCTAAAAACTCTACACACACTGCACCTTTAAAGTAGGGTATTGCGGTGGGTTTGCGAATTCTTAGACTTAACTCCGCCCATGCTCTCTCAAATGTGAATCTTCTATATAAGAATTTGCTTTAAAAAAATAATAATAATTTTTTTTAAAGGCATTCATTGCCTGAAAGTCCGCCCGATAGTAGTTCGGAACATCCATACAGTCCACAAGATGGTTGTGATCCAACAACAACTACAACAACATCGACAACATTAAATCCAAATGATGCACATATTTATACAACATTAGGTCCAACAATCTATAAATCAACATTACAACAACAAACGAATCTATTAAATCCGATATTGGGTGATAGTTTGATATTAGGATCGCATATTGTTGTTAATGACACAAATTCGGAACCGTTCGGTGAACAACAACAACCGACTGAGAATTTATTACAAGAACGTTTATTGTTGACTACTGATAATAATCGTAATCTATACAAAAATGATGATCATTTACTCCAACAACAACATCATTTGAATTATCATCATGGGTTGGATGTGAATTCGAATCATTTACAAAGGAATAGTAACGATTTGGATAATTTACCAATTGTTTATACAAATTTACAAAGTGTACCAACAAAAAAACGTAAATTATCACAAGATACAAATAGTTTATCAGTTAAAAGTGAACCGGAACATTTAACAACAATAACAACAACAACAACGACAACATCAACAACAACAACAACAACAACATCAAGTCAATTAAGTCCAAATGGACTTACTAATGATGATGAATATACAACTCAATCATCGGATGTATGTTTAAATGAGACTCAATATCAATGTATACGTTTCAATCCATTCCAACAACAACAATGGCATTCGTTGTGCGATCAAAATTTAACTGAACTACCAATACCACATTATCGTGTTGATGCTGATAAAGGTTTCAATTTTTCCAATGCTGATGATGCTTTTGTTTGTCAAAAAAAGAATCATTTCCAAATAACATGTCATGTACAATTGTTGGGTGATGCACAATTTGTTAAAACACAAGATGGCCTACAGAAAATTGCTAGTTTCCATTTGCATTTTTATGGTGTTAAACATGATTGTCCAACACAAACTATACGTGTTGAACAAAGTCAAAGTGATCGAAGCAAAAAACCATTCCATCCAGTTTTGTAAGTATATGAGATGGCATGGGCGCGCACCTTATCTTGATAAGCTCTTAAGCACGGTCTTATAGACAGGTCTTGACACTAGTAGTAGTGGGGTGATCTATTACGTTGTAAGAATTTAGTTACTAAAATTGCCACAAGGAGCGTCATAGTAGAGAAGGCCAACTGTGTGGGAAAGAGACAACAACAACAACTTGTTGTTGTCTCTCTCCCACACAGTTGACTTCCTCTACTAAGACGCTCCTTGTGGCAATTTTAGTAACTCAATTCTTACAACGTAAGAGTTTACCTCTACCAATGATAGTGAGATAGCAGTGTCAAGACCGTGCTCTTAAGTATAGGGTATTGCGGTGGGCGCAAGGTTCTGAGACTCACTTGCTCCGCCCATGCTTTCCCAAATGTGAATCTTTTTTTTTTGGGAGAGCATGAACGGAGTTAACTACCGCGGTAAGATGCAGTATATGGAGGACTCAAACATTTATAGAGGATGGACGGAGTTGAGTATGTGAGTCGTAGACAAATTGCAACTCGATATGGTAGTCTTGACTCTTGAGATGGGGGGGGGGATGAGGATGGTTTAGCTCCACCTATGCTCTATCCAATGTGAATTCTCTATAGCTCCATCTATACTCTTCCAAATTGAATCTTTTATAATTTTTTTGTTTATTAATATTTATTATCATTTAGGGTTGAGTTGGTGAATTCTCAAGTGACTAAAATCACAGTTGGCCGTTTACATTTTAGTGAAACAACATCGAATAATATGCGTAAGAAAGGTAAACCAAATCCTGAACAGAGATATTTTCAGGTGAATATGATTCATTATATATAACTTTCACCAAATATATCAATTGTTTTTTTGTTTTGTGCATTGAACAGTTAGTGGTAGGTCTACATGCTCATACGATTAATGGCAATTTTCCTGTTATTAGTCACGCCAGTCAAAAAATTATCGTTAGGGTAAATTTTTTGTTTTGTTTCCTATCAACTGTTTTTTGTTTGTTTTTTTTTTTAATTTTGTTTTGTTTTATAAATGCAGGCATCCAATCCTGGTCAATTTGAAAGTGATGTTGAATTGTGTTGGCAAAAAGGCCAATTACAAGATAGTATTTATCATAATGGTAAAGTTGGTATAAATACAGATCGGCCAGATGAATCATTAGTTGTACATGGTAATATTAAAATAACAGGCCATATAATACAACCGAGTGATATACGTGCAAAAAAAAATATTGTTGAATGCGATCCACGTCAGCAATTACGTAATGTACAGAAATTGCGAGTTGTTAGGTAAATTATACAAAAAAAAAAAATTGTTATTTTCGATACGTGTGTACAAAGTTTGTATATAGAAGATTCATATTTGAGCGAGCATGGGTGGAGCTAAGTCTCAAATCCGCTGACTATACCTCGACGCAGTAGCCTACTTGGAAAGCTACCACGGTGAGGTGCGCTGTGTTGAGGTTTCTAAGATTTAGCTCTACCCATGCCTTCTCAAATGTACATCTTCTGTAGTATAAGTCCTAAGTCAGAATTCCTATCTTTGCACATACGTATATATACGTGCACGTGCGGCGATTTAGAGACAAATAAGAGTCACTTTCTCGCACATGTGCGGAAATACTTGACTAGGGAAAAAAAACACAAACCATATTTTTAGATATGATTATGATCCAACAATAGCTACACAATTAAATCAAAATAAACAATATTCGGATACTGGTGTTATTGCACAAGAAGTGGCAAAAGTTCTACCAGAAGCTGTCCAACCAGCTGGTGATTTACTATTGAATAATGGTGAATCGATTGATAATTTTCTAGTTGTCAATAAAGAACGTATATTTATGGAGAATATTGGTGCTGTTAAAGAATTATGTCGTGTTACTGATAATTTAGAAACACGAATCGATCAATTGGAACGTATTAATAGACGTTTAAATAAATTGAAACGTGGCGATAGTTTGAAATCAAACAGTACAGGTAAATTTTAATACAGACGAGGGGGAAAAAAATATATATATAGTATATTATGCGACTAGGATGTATTGCATCTCTAGTTACACAATATACTAATTTCATATCACCTATATATATATAGTTGGAAACTGAACTGTTTTTCTTGTCTATGGATGGTGATATGGAAGAATTTGAATTGTTAAAACCGTTTATTTCTTGAATTTCAGTTAACAGTTCGAAAAATTCGTATTCAACTAATAAATGTTCAAAACATAACAAATGCCACAATAATAATAATAATAATAATATTAATAATAATAAAGAAGAAGAGTTATGTTCAAATAAATTTATACAAATTATTATAGTAATTTTGGTATTGATAATGGCGTTCTGGTAAGTATATTATAATTATTATGATGTATTATACTATAATGGATTACATTATGATGCAGTGTGCTATAATGTGAATTTTTTTTTTTTTTTTTTAGTTTGGCAGCAATTACAACTTTATATTTATTAGAAACTGCACGTCATAATCAATTTATACAAAGTAATTTACAAGCAACTAGACGACAACAACAACAACAACACCAACATGAACAACAATACCATCGTACATCAACAATTATAACAAAACGACCAATAAAAAATAATAAATTACAACAACAATGGCAACAAACTATAACACAGCAACAACAACAACAACAACAACGGATCAATCCATTTCATGATGATGGTATAAGTTTGTACATTTCTATACAAAATTCTATTAATTTTTGATTATTTTTAGATATGACTCGTATAATTACAGTTGATTCGAATCTAATAAAACGACCAACGTTTATAATTGGACGTCCATTGGATTGTTTGACTGTCGATCAAGATTTAGAAAATACGAATTTATGTCAGATTTATTGTTGTGCTACTATAACAACAACATCATCTATGGCAACAACAACAACGACAACAACAACAATAGTACCACCACCACCACCTGAATTTATTGATAAACATCCACAATTAACAACAACAACAACAACATTACCACAATCAGTATCAACAACTTCTACTACAATCATCAATAATTATAATTATGGTGATAATAAGACGCAATTATTGAATAATTCCGATGATAAAGTTAATAAAATATCGCAAACATTCCATTCGAATAATGATATTGATAAACAACAGATAATACGACAACGAAGGGATGCTTTCGATTTGAGTGATGATACGAATTCGTTCGATACTATCGGTAATTGATTATTATTATTGTTTATGGGTTATTGTTTTTATATTTTCGTTTGTTTCTAGATGATCAATTGTTTGCAATTATTATACAAGGTCGTCATTTTAATACAACATTAACACGTAAATATTTATTAACAGATTTAAATCCGTACAATTTCACTTATTCTATACCAATATCGAAATATATGCCGGATGACTTCATTAATTTAATATTTAGGTAATAAAGGCGTTTTGTTGTACCAAAAAAAAAAAGTATATTATGTGACTAAAGTATTTT
>JAZBGX010002419.1:0-13033 GCA_037414775.1 Zonitis immaculata | reverse complement strand
ATTCTATACTATTTTTATATATTGTTAGGTAATTTCTCAATTTTTTCATTATTATTTTTAAAATATATAAAGAAAAATAAATAAAATGATGGATTATTTATTTTGTTAAAAGATCGATTTGACAAAATCTGCATTTATTCATAATAATAATAAACCATTTAAAATCAACACGTATAGAGATCGCGTGGGCTGGAGCGCTACAGGTGTCCAGCCACAACCGGGTGGCAGGTAGATGTTCGCACACAAGACACATCTTCATCTATACGCATATATATATATAGCTATATAGCTATATATAGAAACGAAGTAAACAAATACATATAGAGAAATTACAAGAAATCTTGATTAAAATTGTGTTGTAAGAGCTCCAACAAATTTGTCTTATAATTTAATTATAATTTGATTGTTTATATTTGGATCTAAAATAAAAAATTACTACAATTTAAATTTAAATCAAAATTTAAAGTGGTATTTCGGGTAGTTGGTTATCGTTCCAATCTACACCAAAAATTTCGAACTGCTATTTGTTATTTGGAACCGATAAAACTAGTCTATTAGTTCCAATCAATTGGTTAATTTGAGTATTCAATCAGTGTTAACCATCAATGTGATTATTATTATTATTATTATTTAAAATTTAAATGAATAAATAAAATTAGGATTCAATTAATTTTTTTTTTGGATATAGTCGCGTCTATATTTTAATTATAATTTTGAAAAATAGTTGTGATTATCATTAAATTTAAATAATTATTATTGTTGGATAGAGATAAATTTGAGTTTTATGGCAAAATTTAATTGACCAGATGCCCAATTTCTTAATTAAAAGCATCATTTTTATTATCGGTATATAGACTTAAAATACACGCATCTGCTGATTATTAACAACCCTCCGAAAATAAATTTATTGTTATGTAAATCACTGAATATATTCTAATTATGTTGTATATAAATTGAATAAATAGGGGGCAAGTCTACTTATTTATTTTTTTATTAAAAAATAAAATTACGTTCCAATCTGAGGTATAAAAATGATAATAAAGTGAAAGCTTCAGAAGCATAAATCTCAAAGAAAGTGGGTTACAATGTTTTATCAATCAATGATCTGACTATATATTTATATAAACTGTCTATATTTATGTTTGCAATAAATTATTGAAACGTGACCATTTATAATTATTTGTATTTTATTAATATAGGTATATAAGTATATTTATATATATAGAAATAACGAACCTCTATCGACAATTTTTCCAAATAGATTTTTGCCACGTAGAAAATTCCTAGTTGAACAATTCCAACGCTGATTCCGAAATTGATATTGACATTCGTGTATTGCATTTTGGGCACCTTTAGCTAATGCCACCAACAATCCCGGATTTTCACGGGCTAAACGTCGCTGTTTCCGACGTAATGTACCATGAACGGATGGATCCATATAGAGTACACCTGGATTTATCGGCGATAAATTGTTCGGTTCACCAGCTTTAGCTATTCCCCTATTTGAAACATAAAACAAACAAATATTGCGTCAATAATATAAAAACTAAACTAATAATTAAAAATTGTTTTTTTATCGTCCAATCAAGGTTAATTGTTTTGTTTTATTATAGAGAGTTGTATAGGGTAATTATTTGACTTTGACAAATATATATAGAATAAATTCCATATTTTTATTTACCGACAATTCTCACCCAGTTGTTTAAACATTAATTTATTTTATTTTTGTTAGGTGATAAAATTGTGGAATTTGGATATATTAATAGATTCAAGTCAATATATCGCTTAAATATCAAGTATAAATGTAAAAACAGTGCCACTTCTTTATAGGAATTTCAAAGATATTCGATGCTTGAATATACGCGCCGACGGACTTAAACTACACCAGCATCAACAACAACAACAGAGAGAGAATCTTTATATTATTAAGTCCACGGTAGTGGCGTGGCTTTTTTTGTCGGTCCTGGTGACATACCTTTGGCAAAGGAATCCGTAAGATAAGGGGTTAACGTATGGCCACAGACGACAACTATAAGATAACAAACATTGGATTGGATGATCACAGGTTTCTCACGCTCCGTTTTCGTTATTTGTCCATTTTTTTCCAACCATCTATCTTTATTTTTATTTTATTTTTTTTTTATGAAAAATATTTATTGTTTTGTTTTTTTTTTGCAATTAAGATTCAGATAAAGTGTTTTAAATCTCATCATCTACACAAGTTTTTGTTTTTTTTTGTTGTTGTTGTTTCTCAAATACATTAACCCAATAAACCATAAAAACGATTAATTAACATATTTTTATTGTTATTCGAATCGCTGTCTATATATAAAATACAATGTAAATCACGCACAAATCAAAACAACCAACTCAAAACAATAAATCATAAAGATCGACTTATAACTAATGTTCTTGTCATCCCTCTATATATACAGACTATTCGAGATCTACCCTTTCGTATATATACATATATAAAAAACCATATCGCTAAACATAGACAAATGATATATTAACAAAATTTAACAGACAAATGATGTGACTGGAAAACCATCAATTTCCTCATGTTATTATTTATTTTAAACTAATTTACTTTTATTTATTTATTTTTTTTATATATAAAAATCAAACAGTTGATGCTTGGTTGTTTAAAACGTCGACATTTCCATCACAATGCTGTTGAATCGAAACTAAACAACAGCACTATGGTTAAAATGTCAACAATTCAAACATAAAAATCAAAGAAACAAAAATTTAAGAAATTCGCAATTTTTTTCTACAAGGGAATAGCGTGGAGACTCCAATAGGCGCGCAAGACGGAAACCCGCCTGAATTTTTTTGTTCATACCTACCTAGAGGTATAACTTTTATTGCTATTAAATAAATAATGAATTATTATAGAATTAGCTTATATTAGGTTCTATTATTGGACGTCCTATACAATGTTCTATCATTAATCATTATAGGTAATTATGTATCAAATTAGATATGCCTACGTTTTGTGTTCGACAAAGACAAAACAACAAACCATCATTATAAGTGTGTATAAATTGTCGTTAGATAGAATCTTGAAGTTGCAAGCGTGAATAATTACACATAATTTATATACCTAGGTTAGTCGCGTTCTGTTTTGTTTTTGGTTAATTTCAAATAAAACCAAAACAAGATATATAAATATATGTAAATCTCTTTGTAAATGAATTGTATGATGAATAAACGATAGTTTTATTAATAAAATCTCGAATAATTTAATGCTTGAATTATATAGAAAGAATATATAGACGATTTTTTCTTATAAATCTATTATAATAATAAACGAACGATCGAAATTCCGAATTAATAGTCGGTTCACATTTCAGCAGCTTGACATGAAAGATTTACACGACTCCATGTAAAGTTTGCTTATATACATCAAATGTTGTCAACTGCCGACGCGACTGATGGACGACCATCGATATAAAAGGCGATCATAAAAAAAATATTTATAAATTTTTAATAATTCTCTTTATCAAATAATAATAATGAAACATACCACCACATTGATCCTTTTCCTCGATTCTTATTTCTCGTACTAACATCACCTAAAGCTGTCAATGTAAATAAATTCACCACCAAAATCACTGTCACCTTCATTATTCTTTATTATTATTATTATTGCTATTAATAATCCACCCGCACAATGTGAAAAAACACACAACACCCAGTCACAAAACAGCAAAAAATAAACAATATCACCAAAGATCTGTCTATTTACTTTGAAACTTGGGGTTAGAGTAGGGGGTGGTTCTTGTCGAACATGACCGACAATATACGAATAATTACAGACATTTAGGAGGAGTTAACCAAAAAATAATAATAATAATAATAACGATAATCAAATAAATAAAATAAAAAAAGGAAGCATCTCTCGACCACCCACAGCAAAATCCTTTATAATACTGAACTTGTCTATCTACCTGCACGTGTGGTCCTTTATACACGTGTATAGCTAAACTCCACCCAATATTGAATTGTTGGCCAATGAAAATAGAATGCCACGCCTTAAGGCAAACCTACATATAAGCGCCATTGCTCCAATATAGAAAATATGTTGACCGTTTTGTGTTGTTTCAACTCTATGGGAATGTTCCTGCAAATTATTAAGAGCAGGATTTTATATTGGAATTTACCTTTATGGAATCGGATTCCCAACGAATTTCTCACATTCTTTATTTTTACATCAAACAACAATACAAATTTTGAATTAATTACCTGCAAATAATCCAATAATTAAAATGAATAATAACAGGCAACCTAAATAGTGTTTAATTTTTTGTATGATTACAGCATCAATTTGCAATTTTATATAAATATGAAATAAACGTCGGCCGGATTATCGTATAGCCTATAATTTTATTTAATGAGCCTCACAACTGTCCATAAGATTGAAGATTGCATTAGTACAATTATTTACAACCATTCATTTGTTAAATAAAAGAATATAAAAGATGAGTTCTGATTTTTATTTAGTTTCCTTTATTCATTTATTTTTTTGTTTATTTTATTTTTTTTTTTTGAGAAAGATGAAGGGCAAAAACAAATAATTATATAGCGCAAATATATCAATGGTAATAGTAGCGTGGGAATTATCAATCATTGTGGAATTTAAATAGCCCCATATATACCTATATATGAACAATTAAAATTTAACGTCTATATCTATAATGCATCAAAGGGGCCCTTTAACAACAACAACAAAAATTATAGAAAATAAAAAATCATCATAATAAAGATTCTTTTCACTATAGGTATATAATAATAATAAGCTCGCCATACGTATATATATTTATATTGTTGTGTTAGTTTTGTTCTCAAGCACGACCCATAACTAAAGATCCCATCGATTGATAACCAACAAAACAACAAAGCACATTATCATTATAGAATTAACACGCCAAACTAATCGACAAGTTAAATACAGTTACTATCAATTACAACTGACTCGAAACTAAATAAAAAAAGAAAGAAAGAAAGGAGATCTGATAAAAATCAATAATTTCAAAATGACTTGCTATGAAGAGTCAATTAAATCCGGATCTCTTAATATTGTATATATAGGATGAAACTATATTTAAAAAGATATTCCCAAGAGATCCTTTCATTATATTTATTGAAATCTTTTATAAATGATAGCAATGATCAATCATCGATGGTATTTTTAACTCATCGTCGTCTAATTTATAAAATATTTATTCGTTATAGAAATAGAAATTATTTTATTTTGAATAATATATAGCTGCTGGTTTTATTCTTCAATCAATAGTTCTTTTATTTTTTCATGTTTCGCGTCTAAAATAGAACCCTTGCGGTTTAGATTTGTCGATGATAAATTCGAAATTTTAACAAAATTATAGACACAAAGATCATGAGTCATGTTGTTGTACAACTTTCCCATCGTCAAATCAAACTTTTATTATTTGTTTTGTTTTGTTTTTTTTTTGTTTTGTTTAATTAACACTATTTTTATTTTAGGTAATTAATATTCCGTTATTATTTATTTTGCACATTTGATTCTCACTAACACAACTTATTCTACTAAAATATAGTACAGATGTGTGTCTGCTTTAAAACTGACTTAAGTACAGATACGTGTTGAAGTAATTGAAACACTCGACACCCGAACTTAAGTGGTCCAAATAAACATATTTTTCTTTAAAAATATATGAAGAAAACGGAAGGCAATCGATCAACAATTCGTCAACAATAAACAACAACAAAAATTATAATAGCAAAACCGCAAATCAGTGTAGTTCCTTTTTCTTTTATTCAAAACCTTTGGTATATACCTAAATATCGACAAAAAGGTGACAATTGTATACCTATATACATAGAAAGACTGAGTAGATATATACAGAAAAGGGCCACTATCCGTGCTGAAAATTGAATGGAGAATTATTATAGGTACAGGAAGGCATTTTTCATGTGACTTCAACTTGAAGTGTTTTATTTTATTTTTTTTGTTATTAATTTATGAATAAAACAGCAGCTGTTGAGGCTCTTCAGAAATTCCTCAAGAGGGCGCTAATAGCTTTATAATGTATATCCTTTTACATATATAGTCATAGATCCTGTTTAATTAAATTATCCATCAAGTTTTATGATATTCGTTTTTGTTTTTCTTGGACTTGGGATATCAATACAAATTTATGAATGAATATAGTTTTTGTTTTTTTTTTTTATTTCGTTCGTTTGAATAATCGAGAAAACTCCCCAAAAACTAACCGACAATGGTATAAGAAGCTATAATAATAAATTGGAGACAAACAACAATAAACAAAAAACGTTTTACGACTGTTGAAACGTTCGAGATATAGAAAGAAAATGAAAGAGAGAGAGATATAGTGGCCGACCTGTGGGACCAGGTGTTGACAAAGGGCAAGTTTATGAGTCTCCTTGGAGGTAATTCTTATGCAGATACTATCACACAATATAGCCCCTCTCGCTCTTTTGTTATTATACCTATATAGGTATACTTATAGTCATTCAAGTAATGACTCTATTAAAACCGACAATTGACACTTTTTTTATATTGCTCTTTATTATTATTATTATTATTATTATTATGAATGGTTTTGTGAAATTTTTGGAATTTTCATGATCTATTTACCTGTATATATATATTTTTTTTTTTTGGTGAGAAGATGGTGTAGAAACGGGTGCGAATCGGCAAAGGATCAAAGCCGGCACACGGTTAATATCTCTGGCGCCGAAAAAGGCCCCATTCACGCTTACGTGATGAAGGTGTCTTCAATGTTGTTGTTGTTGTTGTAGTTGTTGCTGTTGCTTCTGCTTGGGTGGCGCTTTGGCGACCTTCCACCGGAACCAATCGTTCTCAATTACACCAACAATGCGTGTACATAAAAATTTATCAATATATTGTATATAGGTACATATTCAAACTTATATTGATTGTATGATGGTAAAAAAAAAAAACAAACCTGGGCGGCCGATTATATTCTTCTTATTTTTACTGGAATATCTCCCCACTCTCAATTATCCAAGTCGAAAAATGTCAAGTAGCATCTCGTTATCCTCCATTTGATTCAAGAGGATTAAAATCTTTTGTCCAATTTTGTAATAGATCTTCGTCGGTATTTAAACACAAATCAACCGTATAAGTTTCAATTCTATTCTTATAACAATCATTAGCATGATTGAAACCTCCTCTATTTCTATACCATATATGTATATATATAATAGTTATACCTATATATATAGATATAGATTTTCTATTATTTATTTTACAAAATTCCTAAATTGCCTCAATTTATAAACTTTAACAAAAAACGATTTAGTTGGACACACTTGTTACTAACAAAACAACAATCTCTTAACCGTTTTCATCCTCTTATAGAAATCGGACAACAAAAAAACGCCGAAAAATCTGCACAATTCTCAACGGTCTCACCTAAATTATATATATATATATATACTGGATGACGCCATATCAAGAATAAAACGGCCTTGCCAAAAGTTCGGCCACCCAAAAAAGAAAATATAAATATATTGCGGTTATAATCAAAACATCAAATTGTATGATATTCACCACTCAAGTATGTCTAAATTGGGTGTTATTTAATCATAGCTTATATGGTCATTATTGACACAAATGATAAGGACCGGTACCAACTCTGTCATTATTCGGCAAATCATTTTTTTCTCACACAAGATAGAATCTTTTCAATTTATGATTTATTATTATCCATTATTTTTATTAAATTATTATACATGGGGTGTTTCGTTTGGTGAAAATTTTACTATTTAGAGATAGAAAAGTTTCCCTTGAATCTTACAACTCGAAATTTCAATGTCTAGGTACGTTCTCTTGATCGTTGATTTTTTTCCATTCAAATAACTTTTTTTTTAACGCCACTATAACTCAGCTTTATTTTACAATATCGCATTACCACTTACTGTATAAATTATAAGTATAAGTTATAAGTGCTTAGACTTTTCTAGTCCGAGGACAATCTTTCGAAGGACGACACTTTTTAGTGGACCGTACCTCAAAACCAATCGAATAATAACTTAGAGTTATTTCAATAAAAGCAAAAGTTGGGGGTTGAAAAGCGTTAAATTAGTGCCTAAATTTTATCGCTGACTTCCGGTAATTGCTTTGAGTGCCCTTAGACTCCGCGGGCCACAGTTTTAGAGCCTCTGCTGTAGAATACTCTAGCACGCTATTCAGAATCTTCTCTGTAACTAGGTCCTGCACGCTTCTATTCCTAGGCTCATCATAAGTTAGAAAATAAATATGTAGTAGGAGCGTAGCGTTGTTTGTTTGGATGAAGCAAACGTGGGTAAATTATTGGAGTGAGGTGTCGCAACAGGAACTTCTTGTTTCTATATAGTAACCGAGAGACGTCTATAAGCTTTCTTGCAAATTCAATCCCCTACAAGTTAAAAAAGTCACTTATAGGCAGTCACAGGTAAAACCGTCCATGATACAAGAAATTATATCAAAGACACTTTTGAAGAACATCAAATACGAAGCAAAATGCTATGCGATATATTGTAAAATTCATAACAGTTATCGTAGTTCAAAGAAATAAAACAGAGATTCATATGGTTATTATACTTAAATAGGTACTTCAATGTCAAAGATTCAACGCTAAAGAGAAGTACTTACTGCAAATTAAAATTTCTAGCTACAAATTTCAGAAGAGACTTTTTCATCTCTATAAGCAACAAAATAATTTCTATTGGTATATGCGGAGAGAACATTTTTTTCAAATGAAGCACCCTTAAATAGATGGCTTAATTAACGATTTATTATTATTTAATACTCTTAATATTTATGAACAATCAGAGATTAAATCCAAATAAAATAAACTTTGCGATTATTATTCGCCTAATACCTACTTTTGAATGAATTTCGTTGAATTATTTATGAGGGTTTGTTTTTTTCCTAGATATATGTGTGTGCATTTGTTGTGTCAACCTGTTGCAACAAGTCCCCTGACGCATATTCATCATCATTACACAATGTAAATGGCTACCTAACACATGCCAAGTGACAACATGTCATGTTTCACCAATTATATTCCATTATTATTTATGATTGAACATATAACATATCTACATCATAATATACTATACACAACCTGTAAAGTCTATAACTTGGGGGAATTAACATAACTTCTTAATATATCAATTTAATAAAATTGTTAAATCAACTTATGTTGGAACTTGTGTTGAAGAAATTTTTTCGGAGAAATTATTCAAATTTTCTCAATAAATATCATATCCTATATTTATATAATTTTATATCAGAGCATAATATTATAGGTGAAAATAAATTGAAAATGCCAACTATAAATTTTCAGGATTGTCTTGGAATCTTTCCCAAATTTTAAGCCATTAAAATTATGTGAGATCCTATTTCCCATTTTCAGAAATATGGAAAATTTATTCGATTATTTTTATGGAAACTCAAAATAATATCATAATTATTTTTTGGTAGCATCTATTTTCAGAGAGAACTTTCAAAATCTTTTTTCAATTATTTCCAACGTTCTGCTTTCTATTTTGAATTTTTGTGAAAAATTTACCAAGCTATTTCCATTTTTAAATTTTGTATAAAATAATAAAAATTGATACCTTTATATATAGGTACCCATATAATTCGTTATCAGAATTCAATTGTTTGTATTTTTCTATTGTATTTATAGTTATCTGGAGGCAGGATGAGCATCCAATAAGTCCGGCCCCAAATATTAATCAACGTCAAAAAACTTCTCCGGAATCCAGTTGTACATATCAATTGAATTTTATCAAAATCATTAATTATCAATGAAAATTTATTTGGTTTATTGTAGCTGTAGGATTTCAAAATAAATACCAAAAAAAAAAAAATGGAGAACGAAAAGAAGAAGAAAATAGTATATAAAAGTATTAATAACGGCACGGCTATATTAATGTGTTGGCGTAAAGTTGTGTGTGGTCTTCTTCAGGAGGCGGCGCCCCCACCTCATATCCGATGTACCTTCTGCCATTCTAGCGGCATTATGGAGGGCCGTTTTCACACCACCCAAAAATAACACCAATTTTTGTCTAATTTAACAATAAAGTGTTATAGTCTCTCATTATATGGCATATAAATTGTCACTTGTACCTATTATTATTATTATTATTGAAAAAAAAAATAGAAATGGAGAATATATAGAATAGAAAGAATAGAATAAGAGGTATTCGACTAGTTATGTTATGAAGATATACATATATATGTATATAGGTACCTGAAAGTTGCCCTCATCATTGGATTCACATTCCTGATTCGATGCGGCTCGCTGTGTGGCAACCCTGGTGAGAACTAATTTAATTATTATCAAACAATGTTGTAGAACAATTCGCCGCTTCTGATCTCTGAAAAACAAAGGAGCTATATCCAACGAATTTTCATGAATTACAAATACACACAATAAATCAATCTTACCAATGGGGCTATATCTTTTATACATACAATACCTATCATTAATTATAATCGTCGCAGTAATAATTCCTGCAAAGCTCTATATGGGAATCAAATGATAAATCATTTAATCTTCCTGATTTTGTGATTTTTATTCAACAGCCCGGTCCTGATCTCTCATCATCATCATGGTCGACTTGGCTGTCGGTATTCAACACAGCCTCTGCTCGTTTTCATTATAATCTTTTAAATGTATCACAACTAAAAAGTGTGCATGTGTTTGTGTGTGTTTGATTCTTGTCTTTCCTTTGTCCGATCTTATTCAGCTGCCATTCGTGCCCCAAAAAATTGTTATTTACGTTATCACCAAGTGACTGTTGTTTTTTTTTTTTGTATTTTAATGCCAATAAAAATTGCTATATAGTTTTACAACTTGGTAAATTCCCACAATAATCATAACAATTTATATACCTATATAGGTGCATGGCATATATAACTACGTGAAAATACTTTATTTCCTTTTTTTTATTACCGGAAAATGTTTTATTTTTATTTATTTTTTTTTTTGTTGGAAAATAAACGAACATCCAAAAAATTGAATTGTGGTTGGTCTTGCGTTATTATTATTATTATATATTTATCATTTGCGGTTTTGACCAATTATTTCTTTTTTTTTTTCAAACCAATAATGGAAACTAGAAAAAAGAGTAGCCGTTTTGTCATGTTTTTGCGTTATCTTATCGGAATTTAAGTGAACCAATTAGAATGATTGCTTCCTTTTTTTGTTAAAATCATTTCACCAATTAAAAAACCTTCAACGTTACTATATATACAAATATTTTTTTGTTGCTTTATTTTTTCTAAATCGGCTTTATTTCGCGATTTTCGACACAAAAATCTAATGATCCTTGTATTATGTACTATATAGAATTTTTTTTGTTACGGTAGAAATCAGTTTAAAAATAACGAAACATAACCATAAATAACGCATGGTTGGAGTTGAGTAGTAGAGTATTTCTTTTTAGAATTTTCCAAGAACCATTAATATAATATAACCATCAGTGTTAACTCCTTTTAAAGAGATAATACGGTATTATGTGTTCGGAAATTGCCACCAAGTACCAATTGTATAAATATAATTGTTGACAATGATTTGAAAACAATCATTTTAGACTTTAATCATTTTACAACACTAAACAACAATATAACGGATATATAGAAGGTGTTTTTTTTCTCTTCTTAATTTTTTCTGCTCTCCCCAAACGATGACAAAAAAGAGTGTAGAAAAAGTGAGACTTATTGAACCTTCGCTCGACTGTCACTTGAGATTGTTTGCTTTCTTTACAGTTTTAAAGTGACATTTAGTAAATAGAATAAAAACATCAACTATCCGTAAAACAATTATTTGCATAGGCATTTAATATTGACAATGGTCTAGTTTGACCATATTTTCTATTGTCTCTTTAACAGATTTGCTTTTCGGATTTCTTAAATCAATAAATCCGTTGATGGTCTATTGACAACTAATATAGTGTCAATCTATGTTTATTATTAGGAATTATATTAGGTATATGAAAAATCATAAATTTTAACATATTAGTGTGATTTATTAAATAAAAACAACAACACGAAGATTTTTATTGAAACAAAATAAAATATAAAAAATATCTATAAAGTTATCGAACAAAATCATAATATTTAGTTCATCAATAATTTTTATCAAATTCACTGATTTGTCGACAAAATTTCTTATCAACTGGTTTTGAAAGCCATCGCCTATCATCATTAATATCCAAGCGCCATATCGTCTAAAATCACAACAATAAAAATAATAATAAAAATTCCAAGAAAAAAAATAATAAATACGTTTCGACAATACCAACTCTCTCCCTAAAAAAATTAGTAACTCCATTTGCATGAAAAAAAAGATCCAATGGTAAAATGTCGTACCTTAGATTATTGTAAAGTTGACAACTTGTTTTTTATTATTTGCCAAACGTTTAACAATTTGTCGAAAACGTATCGTTATAACGAGAAACTAATTAAAATTATAAGAATAGCTGTGTAATCATCCATGTAACCATCGGTAAAATATTCCTGATCTACAAATTAGAAGAAAAATCAACAAAAACCAGCTATTGGTCTGTATTGTTAATTTTGAGCCCCAATTCAAGTCTCAGCCAAGACTATAAATTTATGTAAAATATATCGTGAACGTCGTACTTCAATTAAAATAACTTTCCATGCTGAATAACTTATTATTGCGAAAACTGATGGAAATACAATACCGAAGTAGATTTCTGCGAGATATTTCGTGAAATTGTCACACATTTGACTGGCAAATAGAGCATTCAAAATAAATAAAAGATGTTCAACTGGCAAAATTGTAATTATTAATAATTATCAATTGGATTATATTTCAGATCGTGACTTTACTTAAAGCTATAGTAGCATTATTATTGTTGTTAAACATTTAAATTGACGTTTAAGTTTAATTAACGATCCATAAGTACGCTTTGAAATCTCAACAATGGCCCATTCTTTCAAAATTATCGATAAATTTCTGGAGATTTGAATCTATTTGTA
>JAZBGX010002418.1:0-13037 GCA_037414775.1 Zonitis immaculata | reverse complement strand
CATAGTGTCTATTTAACCAAAGACGGTCGTATTTCAATGGCTGGCGTTACCTCAAATAATGTTCAGTATCTAGCACATGCTATGCATGAAGTTAGCAAATAAATTTATTCCGGCTTTATTATGGCATTTATTGTGAAGAAAAATGATTTTATTAAAAGTATTTATTTAATTTTTTTTTTTTCGATAGCTTAAAAGAATTATCTATAAAATATATAATATATATATACATATTATTTTTACGTCTATATATTGAAATTTATGAACACATTCTTGCAAAAATACAATTATCTTTAGAAAATATATATATAAATTAAATATTGCTTTCGTTTTTTGGCCATTCAATATTGTCAAACTCTTTACAATTAATAATAAAATAATTTTTAACAATATTTTGTAAGGCACATCTCATTGAACGTTCCTCATACAATTCCGATGATAATGCTGAAACGTTGTACTCTAAAATATTAACTTTACTTTGTAGTGTTTGGATGGCATCAATTAGATTTTTATTGAATTCCGATTTCGGACCATTCGTGATATCAACTGAAAATCAGGCCAGTTTTATTTGTTACTACAAATTAATATTTAAAAAATAAATAATTCAAATAACACACGAAATAAATAAAAAATAAGCGTGTTAATTCAAGAGTATTATTCAAAATCACAGATTTTAAATAATTAATAATAATATTAATATAAAGGCACTACATAAATATTTTTTGTTTTGTTTTTTTTAAACAAAATGAAATTATTCAAGGTGTTGAGTTTTTCTTAATTGTCGTACAACAAATGAACCACAACACCATGTTGAAGCTCTAGGAGCATGCGGCCGATAATTTCTAGGTTGTAATACTTGCGTTACAACATTTGAACTGGTTGATCTACTTAAATCAATACTGGATCTATGTGAACGTGCAAGTTTATCATGCATTCGTACATTACCACCAGTTAGTATATCCACTATTTATGAATATACATTTTTTTTTTTGGTTATTTATTTATTTATATTTTGAATTTTTTTTGTATATTTGCAATAGAGACAAACACCACCACCACCATATAGACAGAAGAAGACAACCAAGAAACAAGAGATTTTGTTTTGATAATTGTAATTAAAAATATATTCAAAATTTCTACTTAATTAAATCTACATACCTGAATTAACTGTATTTCTTGGTTTTACTGTACAACAATAAGCTTCAATTACATCCAATATTAAACCATCTTCTTTATATGAAATTGGTTTACGTCCAGAACGATTATATGGATTATTTGGTGTAGCACCTAGAGCAAGACATGGACGAAGCGGGGGTGATGGTCGTAAACATGTAGCAGACCAACTGCGTGCTGTATGAATAACAGTTGGTGTGCCATGAGGTGGTGGTGTAGGTGTTGAACGATTAATGAGGGCGCCTGGACGGGCGCTGCCGCTGGCTAGTGTCCCTGCTGCTACTAGTGGAGATGTCTATAACAATAACGAATAATATCAATCAAAAATAATAATAATTTTATATGAAATAAGAAAATGCAATAAATTATATGATTTATAAATATATACAGAAGCATTATGTTAGACTTGAGTTAATATTATACAGGCAAGGGCTGCTCTATATGTATTAGCGTTTTCAATTTGTTAGAATTATGCAATTTTAAATCAATTAAATCCAACAACTACAATCCACACGCCCTTGCCTGTAGCCGGAGATCGTGTATCCATATAGATTCCTTTAACAACATTCGCTGGTATATTCGCTTTCAACCACCAATGTGCATATAAGCCGGATTTATAAATCGGTTGTTGTTCATCATCAATTTCAAAATTCTCATCAATCTTATCATTATCATCATTTGACAAACATCCAGTTGAACGTGATCTCAATGGTGATTGTTGATAATGTTCTGAATTTTCATTTGTTGTTGCAATTGTTGTTGATGATTTTTTATATAAATCTAAATTCGATGATGTTAATGATATTCTTGATATTGATGGTTGACATGATGTACGTGGTGTTGAACCGAATGGTGATGTACAAGGACACTGTGATTCAAAATCACGTGCTTCAATCTCTGATAAACTAATACCATCACGATTATTACCAAATATATTTATCATATATTGACTACAACGATCTTGTATTGTTGTTGGTGTTCTAGTTGTTTTAGTTGTTATATCGTTTGTATTTGTTAAATCTGGTGAATTTAATGTACAACTACCGGCCATTCCTGAATCAGATGATCTAGGACTGTGATTATGATCTGAACAACAACGACAATATGTTGTTGTTGGTGCTGGTGTTGTTATTGGTTGTTGTTGTCCAGATATTTGTAAATATTTTGAACTGATACAACGTCTTATTGGTTTAGTATTTCTTAAATCTTGTTGATTGATTTGTATACTTGATCGTCGACGTGGTTTTTCTCGAATCATATGATTATCACAATTTGAATTCATCGAATCAATTTTTTTATTACGAAATATCGAAGGTGGTTTTATTACAGTTTTCGTTGAATATTCACTATCAATAGATTCGGTATATGTCAAATTATCACTATTATATAATAATTCAGCTACAATTGGATCAGGTAATGGAATTGTATTTGGTATTAATTCTAAACTACTTGAATGCGTTGTTGTTGTTGTTGTTGTACTATTCGAATGATCAAACTTTGTTCTACAATTAATATTATTATCACTATTTGACCATGATGGAATATAAATTGTTGTTAAACTACTTTTATTGAATTTATTACCAACAAATTTCGTTGGACAACTTTGTCGTTCAATTGGACAATAACGTTCTGGTACTGTTAATGTTTTCATTTCTGTATCATCATCCAAATTATATAAATCTTCACATGCTAAATATGGTTTTTTTGTTATACAAGAACTAGCTTCTGATGTTTCGGAATTTTGTTTTTGTAATAAATCCAATTTTGCTGTTGTTGTTACAACAATACTCGATTTTTTCGGTTCATTATCATCAATCACAACAATACAATCATTATTTGGTAATAGTTCGCCGTAATCAATGAAACTTTCGTATTTTGTTTCTAATTCATTACCAGTTTGTGGATTATAATAACGTATATAACCGAATGGATTACTTGAACTACTACTATTACCACCACTTGATGACGGTGATGATGATGAATACACAGCATCTTGTCTTTTATAACGATTGTCATTATCATCGCCATCATCATCATTCGAGTCACTATCACAATTTATCACACTATCACGACATTGGGCTATTTTCGGCACTATAACACATTCAGTTCGATGATGCCTTATTTTAACTAAATTCAAATTCATACGATTCAAATATTCAGGATATAATAATTGTTTTAATAATTTCGAATAAATCACTTTTTCTTTGATTAATTTTGAAAAATATTTCGTTAAACTAGCAAATGGTGCTGTTGGTGGATAATTCACTGGCGGATAAGTTGGTCGATAATCGCATGAATTTTTATATGATAATACTGAGATTCTATTACTATATCCACGTATATTAAGCTATAAAATCGTCAAATTCAATTAAATATTAAATTATTACCAAGTATAAGAATTGTAATTGTTTGTTTGTTTTGTATTTTCTTATTTTGAAAATCAAAAACTTACATGTGATGATTGTGGAATAAATTGTGCCTGCGATGGTGATACTTTATGATTTATATTGGCAGCACTTGAACTTCTCGGCATATGTTTCTTTAAAAGTTCTACCCAATGATTTGCTTCAGATTTACTTTGACAAACAGCTACACGTTTCTCAATCATTGGTGCACTAATTTCAAATGCATTCTTATATTGTTCACTATCTTCTAAACGTACAACAACCAAACCAGATAATGGTAATTTGCCCTAATAAAATAATTTTATTGTCTTTAAATAAGAAATCGTCAATTAAATTAAAAATTACTTCATAAATAAATGCACTTAATCGATGACTAACAGATAAAATCAATAATGTATTTGGAAATAAAACAAAATAACGATCATGATGTTGTGGTCCAACAGCAACTGAACCCATATAAATAATTTCACCTAATGTTGTTAAACTTGGTCCTTCCCAACCACGTACTGGTCCTGTTAATACTTGTAATTCCAATTCTTTTTGTCGACGTGTTGCCGAACATGTTGTCGCTATTTCTTTATAAATTGCAACCGATCGTTGTGTATCACCACGATCTGGATGGCATTCCTCAACATGCCGTTCTAATTCTTGTAACATTCCAGAATATTTATCTAAACGTCGGAATGGTTTACTCAATAATGTTGTTAATACTAATACACCGGGACTAGCTGCACCTCTAGATTCCATATACTTGGTCAATTCATCTCTAAATAGAAAAAACAACGCAATCATTTGATAGTTAATCGTTGAAATTAGAAAATTACTTGTATTTGTCTAGAATACAAACAGCTCGTGGGTGTAATGAACAATAAGCTTGATGGACACTTTTCATTCTTGGTGCCCATGTCAAAAATAGCCGACCAACTCTTTGCTCTAATCCGGGTTTAGTTTCTTCCGTTTCAATTAAATTTAATAATTGCTGATGTGTTTCCAAAACATCAGACAGATTGCCAGTCAGTTGTTTATATTCATCTTGTGTTAATCTAGAATTTTAATGGCATTAATCGATGGTTAGATGAATAAATAAATTGAAATACATTGAACTTTTTTCCAATGGTTGTAAAAAATTGGAAACTAGACCTTCTAATTCGGTCACATGTGCTCGTTCTGAATCTATCAAATCTTTCAAAACAACCGTTTTATATTGATTTTGTTGTAATATAATTGGTTTTGGAACATCTACAACATATTTCAAAACAATAATAAAAATCTAATTTTAACAATTACCAAATAAATAAAACAAACCATTACACTCTTTAACATAATTACTTGGAAACCACCCGGTTTTATCATTCAAAGTACCTTCCCACCAACCTTCATCTTTTTGTGTTACTGTTATTAAATCACCTTTCTTGAAACATAACTAAAAATAAATCGGAATTAATCAAATTATAGGGAAAACTTTAATTATAATTACCTCGTCGTTGTTAGAGCCTTTAAATGGAAATATAGCTTGTACTATAATTGGTTCAGCCATTATTGTGCCCAAATCTGGATCATTAAAAATTTATATATAAATTTTTTGTTTTGTTTCTGTAAATCCTAATAAATATTTATTAGTGAATTAAAAGTATGTCTGTGTGTACGTTGACCATGATCTAAACGAAAAAGTATTCTTAAGATGTCACATTCTTGGCATTAAAGCTAGTTTGAAGATAATTTTGGACAAAAGCCAAAAAATATATGAAACGCAACACAATTTTTTTTCTGATTTAATTTAGAACTAAGCAACTAATACATATTTTAATGAGACCTTCTATAATTCAAATCGTCTATTTTTAATTTATTTTAACAGGAAATAAGTTATTTGTTTAAGCTTATTTCGAAATCTACAAACAAAACAATTATCGGTACAATTAAAAATAAGATTCTTATGACTTATGACGAATAGTTTAGATATTTTTATTACAGTAGTAAATGCATAATTTGATTTGAATTGCAAGACTTTAGCTGTTATAACTTGAATTAATTTAAATAATTGAATTTAAATATTACTTATCTATTTTAACAATCAACATACCTTAAATAAAAAAACATTTGAAGAAACAATTAAACAATTGTCAAATCTAGAACACTTTTGACAGATTATCTGTCAAAAAAATCATCCGATAAAACAGTTTTCTATACGTAATGTAGAGGCAATAGAGGTATAAAGAGGAATATCTTGACCAATTACTACCGTAATGTAAATGACTGAAACAGGAATCGTGAGGGTCATGTGTTAGAAAGAGAATACAAATTTGGAAAATCTCTTCGAAGTTGAAATTTCTTAACACATAGTGAGCACAATGCAAGCGCTCTAAATCTACAAAGTTTATGAATTAGGTAAATCAAAGTGTAGGGTTAAGGTTTTTATTGATTTCTGCGTTATAACTTGAAAAATATTAGAATGACTGCGCCAATGGAGCGAATACAAGGTTTAGATTTAATCGAAAAAGATGTAATAACATGTTTACATAGTGCTGGTAAGAAAATAATAATTTCCAATAATTATAGATAAACTAACCTAAAAATTGTCTAATAGGACAAGTATTTGTTGAGTTAAGTAAAGAAAAATCAAGTTTAAAACAAGCCGAAAATCATACACAAACATTTTTGAAGACATTAAGTGGTGTTGAAAATAAATTAACAGAACAAATCAATTATTTAACACAAGTATCAACTGGACAACCACATGAAGGTTCAGGTTATGCATCACAGAAAGTTTTACAAATGGCATGGCATCGATTAGAACATGCACGGTCTCGAGTTAATGAATTAGATCGTTTAAAAATGAAACATATGCAAGCTAGAAATGTTAATAGACCGATATCAGCAAATGGACAACAACAACAAGGATTTAATAATACAAATACGTTGCCACCAGGTGCATCGACATAAAATTGAATAGAATTCATTTATATAATTATGAACGATGTGAGTTATAAACGGATATTTATTGTTTAAAATATTTTTTGGATAAGTAATATGATGGAAATTAATTTTTGTTCAATTCAATATTATCGATTTTGATTTGATTGTGTATATTTGTGCCTTTTCCATTTCTCAACTTCCTTTCGAATTCTTGTTACATCAACAGCATATGTACGACAACAACCACCAATCCATGTTACTCCCAAATCGAGCCATTTATGAACATATGTTTCAATTGATTCACATTTATCACGATCTATCCAACTGTAAATGATTGAAATGTTTAAAACATATAGAAGAATTATTTTTTTAAAAGAAAATATACCCTAAATCGACTTGATAACGTTCTCCACTATTTGGATAAATTATCAATGGTATCGGTTTTTTTCGATTTTTATTAATTCCAGTAATGAAAGACTCTACCAATCTTGGTGCAACACAATTAATACCAACAGCTACTAATTGTGCTGGATTTAAATCGTAACAGTATTGTGCAGTTTCTTGGAAATTTTCACCAAAAGCGATCGATTTCCCATCTTGCTATAATTAAAAAACAGTGTATAATTTTATTTTAATTTTTTCATTACAATCAATTACTTGGACACTAAATGATAGCCAGGCTTTAGTATTTGGGAATCGTTTCTTTAATAATTCAACTAACATAATAGCTTCAGCACGACATGGTATTGTTTCTAATGCTAACAAATCAACGCCAGCTTCAATTAATGCTTGTATTCTAGGTATATGCCAATTTCTCATAGTTTCAATTGATGTAGTTTTACAATAGGATCCTGTATATTCGGAACCATCATGTAATGAAGCTCCATAAGGTCCAACACTACCGGCAATTCTTGGTTTTGCTAGAAATTCAATAAAAATATTTCGAATTGAAACAAATTTTGATTGTATTGAAAAATTGTAATTACCAGAATTTGGAAATTCTTCACTATAACGTTGGCAAGCAATTTTCGCTAATTCAACTGATTCTTTAATTAATTCATAACTAGCATCGTTTGTTAAGCCTAAATGTTCAACAAAACCATCAATACTGGCTTGATATGAATTTGTTATTAATAATTCAGCACCAGCTATAAATTGATTTATTATTTTTTTTAAACAAAAATTTGTAAAAACAAAGTTTACCTCGAAGAAAATCGAGATGTGTATCAATTATAGCTTCTTTGTCAGTAGATAAAAATCTAGCACTCCATAAAACATCACCATCAATCGGTTCACTAACATGACAACTGAGTTGTGTAGCAAAACCACCATCTAATATAACAATTTCATTGTTTTGTTCATTCAATTGTTGTTCGTGTTGTGTTATCGATGTTGTTCGATTTGTTGAACTGCCAGCACCTGGGGGCGCCATCTAATCCAAATAAACTAAATACAATTAATCTTATTTCCTTTCTCTATATATACGTATATATTAGTTAAATAGGTGTTTTTACAGTTGGCAGGTGTAATAATAAATGGAAGTACTTTAAAGTGGAAATACAAAAATTTGTTTAATAGAATTGCAAATAAGCATCTGGGTTCGTATAGGAAATAGATTAGGAAGTACAAATTTTCTTGTTAACGGTTGTTTGAGAAACATTTAGGGGTGGATCTGATAATAACAACAACAACACCGCTACACAAAATATTGCATCTGATTATTAGATTATCCTTTTTGTTGCTGAAATTTTAATAAACATCCTTTGTTGGATAGTTTTCTATTTTGTTTTTCAGGTTTATTTATTCATTAGAAATTGGAAATTTTCGAAAATGTTTGTATACTTTATTGTTGAAATATTAATGTTGTTCGTAAATATTTGTATTGATAGTCAGATTGATTTATAACAATTGATGTTGATGCTGATCGACCTTCATTTTGTAAATGGACGAGACACGTGTGTGTGTATAATTTAAATAAGAACGGGATCAATAATCTTTATGTTTAATATGGCATTATCGAGGACATTATTGGTATGGAGTTTTTCCATTTTCTACAAAAATAGAATATTATCGGTCAACTATTAACAAGACAAAACAATCGTTATACAATAATTTGATAAAATTATTATTTTATCAAATAATAATTGAAATAATAATAATAATGAAATTTACGAGTTTTATCAGTTTTATCATAAAGTTAATGTCAGAATGTTAGACTGATAAAAATATTTGATTTCTGCTATGGAATGGAATATTCTTTAATTTTATTCAAATAATAAGAAATTTCTATTAATTTATAGTTAAGACCATGTACATTTTCATGGAGTTTATGAGGAAAATGAGCAGTTTACCCCTTCTAACATTAACTTGTGTATGTTGTCTAGAGTTTGACCTGACCGTTTAATTATAATACCCGTACAGAGGCGGAATAATTAAATTAGTCGTTGATTACATATTTGACTTTATGTATAACGTTAATTCACTGACAAGACGTAAAATTTATGCTTTATCATATCGTTACAAACAATTTCAAAATAAGTCACAAGATTCAAGCTCTTTCTGTTTATTTATCTGTGCTTTTTTTCTTCAAAACAATTCTTAAAAGACAATCAACATTATAATTTGGACCTTGCCTTGTTGTTTGTTTGTTCTGTTATAGGAGTATTTTTAGAAAATCCTAATATATTTCCTATTATAAAACATACGAGATTTATAAATAAATGTGTCTTTATTTATGCATTTGCTTTAAAATTATTAATAATCAAAAACACAACTATTTGCAATTATTAATAATTTGTTCCCATGGTATAATTTAGCGCAATCAATTATAATTAGATTAAAATAGTCTTGGAATATGTTTAGTTAGTTTGTATGAAGAAAAGGGAACATAAATATTCTGGAGAATGATGCAATCTTAAAAACTTACTACGTTGTTTTCTTTGTTGATTATTCTTCTCCTCTTGAAATTCTTTTGCAAAGGTTGTTTACAGTTCGCTTCTCTTATATGGTCAATATAATGTAGTTTATTCAAGTCTACAGTAGCTATATTATGAGTCTAAAATAAACTAAAATTTGTTGTTTTTTTCTGTTGAATTATACTATATACAAACACTATACCGTACTACGTTATTTTACAATCTTACTATAATATCGTAGTTAATGATGACGATGGGTAATAACGACGACGGCGGCGACGACGACGTCGTCGACTACACTATCAATTCGTTATAATATGCGTGATTGTGTAGAGAATATGTTTGCTGTATAATATAAATTGTCGGTCTTTAAACAATCACAACGATAAATGACCGATAAACAAATTTCTACGTATTTATATTAAATTTTATATGGAATAATTTCAAATTTAATTAAAAGATAATTTCGATTTACACTAATCCATTCGTTATTTCTCGGATCGTCTTTTTCTTACATAAATATTTTACTTACGATTGTTGGAAGATGGTTGGACATGTTTGTACTCGTGGCAATAAAAAAAGAATAAATAAACTTACCTAAACATATATATATATTTGAACAACTCTTTCATCCTCTACCAACCGTTGTGAAGATTTAAAGGCACCGAGAAAAGCAATGATTTATATTATGAGGTTTGGTTTATTTATTGTAATCGTACGGTAAATAAAGAAGCTTTAGTTTTCTTTGTAGATTTTCATTAGCAAAATTACTTTCTGGTAATAAACGAGATTTGGAAAATTTTTGAAGAAAAACTCCACTAAATATCTCAAACTTTGTTGATTGATAATTTGCAAATTACAACGGCCGACTATCATATATTATTGAATAAATAAGAGAATGTTGGACTTAATCCGACCTTTAGGAATTGCGACAACTGTTATAGCCTCACAACAAGGTAGTTGGAGTATTTGGAAAATTGATAATAATCGAGTCATTAATTGAACATGAATAAATATTGTTGCTACTTAAAACATTGATAAGAAACTTGTGAAGAGTCAGTATAACAAGATAACAATCAAAGATTGACCGATTCACTTTTCTATGAATGCCTGATTGTCATCCGAATCCCATGACCTTTTATAATAGAAGAGCTTTCTTGTTGCTGTTTAGATGGCAATTTTCGATGCTGATCAAAGTCAGATTATGAAACTCGATGATTTGCCAAGAAATTTCCAGAATCCGTTAGATGCTGATGAAAACTACAAGCTTTTATATTGTTGGATCGCTGAATTTGAAACGATTTATCTCACGGAGGTCCTCTTATCGCAAAAATGTCAAGATAAAAACTAGTGGACATTTTGTAGCGTTATGCCTAAGAGGAACTGAATGGTTTGAATAAAATAACTGTGAGATAGAAATACTACTAAGGAAACGATCTACAACTATTGACTTACAATTATTGGCTTCTGTGAAAAGATGATTTGAAAAAATCCATAAATCCTTACTGCTCAGATGCCATTTTGTTGCTGGCACTTTTAATATTCCATATCAAGATTCCGAACAACAATAAAGTCCTGGCACCTTTTAAGATTAAAATATACGAATATCAAGCTAGCAGCAGTAAGAAAAATCATAACTGGCCAATCTTTTGCCTTCATTTTGTTGCTGATTCTTCGCATGTCCTTCGACAATATTCTCAGCGGTATAAGCTTTATACCTTTCAAGACTAACAAGGCAGATGTTAAACTAGCGGTTATGTAGAAAATTATTACTGATCAAAAAAATCAGTTCCTTATCAATGATCTAAGTAGCAACAAAATTCATTGGCACGTATTATTGATAAACTTGCACATCAAGTTAAGTAATACAATTAATTATCCATCCGATTATTGTTATCAGGTTTCCAAATTTTCCTGCTAGCAATTTTATCGCGATTTCCATACATCGGATTGATCAATAAAATCAACTTTTCGACATAACTTATAAACAATAAATTCCTGTGTAATATGTTTTTATTTCTGCTAGTTATTTGGCGTTATCTTGCTTTTAACACATCAAAAGCTCAACTATTTCGATAGATAGAATACGCTCCTTAATTGTGTTTACATTCGTCTATATAATTTTGCTTCAAGCTAATTAGTTTAATTTATAATTCAATAGTTATTGTACTGAATTGTTGTAATTAAGATAGTTAATTTTTATAATTAAGTCGCCCCCGAATATTATGAAAATAATAATCTTCGAAATACTTTACAAGTTTTATAAATCTGCTGACAAAAGCGTGTTATGTTGAATAACTAAATTTTGTGGGGCTTTTATTAGGGATATTTTTCAAATTTTCAAAAGCCTTCCAATGTATGAGTCTATTATAGTTTTCTGTTAATAAAATTCTCTAACTTGTAATTTCATAAATAGCGAACAGAAAGTAGGTACAAAAAAAAAGTATTTAAATTCAATTATAAACGTTGCAATTTTGAATATACTGGCAGTATTCTAGATTTAACAGAATAAAAACAAAGATTTGTATCGGGGTATTTGGGGTAGAAAACAAGTAACAATGATACGGTTTAAGAACATTTTTATTTTATTTTATTGTTATTATTATATGAATTTATTTGAAATCAATTCAGCATCATGAATTGCGAACAAAAACAAGTAATTTCTCTCTTTTATAATAGACGTGGATGTTTTTATCTATATGGCAACGATATAAAACCTCTCTCTATAGTCTCCAATCGATCTATAAATAATAAAGAAAAAAACAAAAATCTATACACACCCTGACATGACCATATATTGTTGTTTCGATTGTGATGTGGATAAACATACTTGAGAAGCACTTTTTAACCATAGAAATCGCATCTTCTCGCCCTTAATATTATTATTATTATTATTATTATTACTAGTAGTACTACTATATATATAGGTATAAGTATATGCTTTATTATTCTGATATAACGACTATTGAGAGAAGAATGGAAATAAGAACAAACGTGCTAGATTGAAATAATAATGAGTTCAGTGATTTCTTATATTACAGTATAACATTACGAGAATAACATAAAATATATTGGAATTTCAGTAATAAAAAAAATAGTTAATCGATAGAATGATTCACCGGTTTCAGTGAAAATCAAATTGAAAATGGACATTTTCATTCAACATAACTGGAATGCTCTTTGTCAATTGATACATTTCACAAGAACAACCATCTAGATTACTATATAAATTAGATATATACGAGTGGTGATCCAAAAGTATTGATGTTTATTAGATAAATTAAAAAATAAAAAATAAAATTTAGAAGAACGTTTATTCTGACTATCTCAAAATGCGTCTACAACGGCCATGACTGCACTATTGTCTACAAATTTTTAGCAACTGAGCTGCTCTTTGAGCCGGTGAAAGCGGCAGAAGTCGATGGGACTAGATCTGGAGAATAGAATGTATGTTTAAATAATTCAAAACTCGCTTCTCGAATGACCGGTGGAACAGCATTACAGCTTTCAGTTAGCCTCAGCTTTCTTCTCTCTTCCAAGTTATTAATCATAAATATTCGAGAATTACTCTTGAAATGTTGACGTATTTTTTTTTTGTTGTTCGACGGTTAATATTTTGGAAACTCATCGTGTG
>JAZBGX010002417.1:0-13038 GCA_037414775.1 Zonitis immaculata | reverse complement strand
GCCAACCATTTTCATTTTAACGCTTGAAGAATTCACAACAAAATAACAAAACGACAATATATATATAGGTTCTTTCCACCCCCCCTCTCACCCCGCACTTTTGAGATAATCACTTTTTCAATTAAGACCAATTATCCAAAATTTTTTATATGAATCGGACCATTCTTAATATTTCACTAATACATTTCGAAATATACATGAATGGATCATAAAAGAGTTGGAAGAAAATCAATTAAGGGGGTGAAAGAACCGGAAAGTCTCAAACTATTCATTTACATAGACACCAACTAACAATAAATGTAACCATTGCAAGTGAAAATTAATGAATAATTCTGGGGATTCTTTAATTTCAATCACAGCTTCCGTTCAAAGAAATGTAAATTGAACTTGAATAGTTGCGATGAAAAAAACAACAACAGTAGTAGGTATTTAAATATGTGCAAATTGGATTTTATGATAAACACATAGAAAATTAATAATAATAATAATAATAATTAGAGAAATAAATTTTAAATTTGAATATGCAAATTGAGACTTACCAGATACCATTGTTCTTTGAATAGAGGATCTGGAAATGATAATGATGATGTTTGTCGGTAACTAGGCTGGCCATGAGGTTGAGCTCCAGGTGCTATAGCACCAAAAAATTGCGAATATGGTGATATAGATGGATTTCCAATATAATCACGTTTTTTACGTTTCTTTTCATGTTGTTGTTGTACCCAATGCACCTAGAAATATAACAAATGATAGATAATATATTATTATTGAAAAAAGATTAATACATAGCGATTTGTTGTAAACAACAACAACAACAACAACAACAACAACAACACGTTTCTATACATTATAGGAACGTGACAATCCGACGATTTAAGGATTTTCAAATTGCATCAATAATACCGTAAATTGTAAAATTTCTACATAAACAAAACTCTATCGCAATTGAAAGCTTTTGTTTGGAAAAAAAAATGCAGACATTTAGATAATTAAAAACTTTTCACCGTTTATATACAAGGGGGAGCGACTGTGCTCCCTCAAATTCTACAATTGCAAGTTGATGTAAGAAGTGTAAGCTGAGCAGAGCATCCACTAACAGAGAACGAGTATTTCGAAGGAACACAAGACTGAAATTGCGTAGACTGCCAGCTACTCATATCTCCAGCTCTAAGAGATTTTTATTTCCATTCACCGCATTAAGGAGCAGGTCAGGAGAGTCAAAATAAAGGTTTCTTTTTTGTTTTTGTTTTTGTTTTTTTGTTTTTTTCAAAAGGAATCCGTGCTTTAGAGAAAAAATTGGTTCAAGTTTATTGATTTGTTAGGCGACTTATACATTGCCAACTGGATTATAGCCCCTCGTATATATTTCTGTGATTTTAACTTAATAAACATAGATATATTGTAGATACATATGTACGGTGTAGATTTATTATGGAAATTTAATTTGGAAAAGTGGTGGGCGAATGAATTATACATCTTTATATAAAATATTAATAATAATATTATAATAATTAATATTTATATTGTCACAACGTTTCATATTTTCCCCCACATTGATTTATCAACTAACCGGGATGATATTTAGTAAAATTAAAATCTAACGACGATGTAAATATTATAAAAGTAATAGCTTTTTGATTAAATATTGTGCATTAAAATGTCGCAATAATTCATATTCACTATACCATTCTTTTACTATAAAATATTCCCTCTACTCCTACTTATACGTAAATGAACAAATGAAGAAGGCTTCTAATTTTATGGTAACTTTGATTATACGTATATCTCCAATTGGTGTTGTATTTGCGAGTATCACTTTACAATAAACAAAGGGTCTAGCGAAATTAGTATGGCGAAGTGGCCCCCCAAAATAGGAACCTATACTGAAACTTTTACTTAGCTATCACCTCAACATAGGCTGACGATTTTTCGAATTTGGGCTCGATTATTTAACTTGACCTTAAGATATAGGGAAGAACAGTTTGCATGAGTGTCTTTCTTCAATTGTTGATATCTCATGAACTAATAATGATAGAGAGATGAAACTAACGGGGCATTATAACTAAGACTTTAAGTTATATTATGTATTTTTTTTATGAATTTCAATTGATTCAATGTACCCCAAAAATTGATATAAATTTAATATTAATTTTTTTATTATAGTTCTAACAAAGATACAATCATGAATTTATCATATGTTATAGTACTTATAAAATACTATAACCTATAAAAATTGGGTTGAGAAACAATTGGTGCAACATAGTGTAAAAAAATAAAGTTTTAATTCCTACCCTTCACTAAAGAGAAAAATCTATTGATATGCAACCAGTATGTCACCTGTCACTATTTTTGTCATCGAACTGGTTGCATATCCATAGAGAAAAATCTAAGGATATGCAACCAGTATGTCACCATTCACTATTTCCGTCATCTAACTGGTTGCATATCCAAAGATTTTTCTCTCTAGTGAGGGGTAAGAATTAAAACTTTATTTTTTTACACTATATTGCACCAACTTTTATCCAACCAAATTTTTATCAGTTATAGTATTTGAAAAGTACTATAACATATATTTAATTCGTGATTGTATCTCTACTAGAATTATAATAAAAAAAATACTATTTATTTTGTATCAATTTTTTGGGTAGATTGAATCGATAAAAATTCGTGAAAAAAGTAGATAATCTAATTTGAAGTCTTAGCTAGAAAAAAATTGAAAAAAAATATCCTCATACAAACTATTTTCCCCTAATATCTAAAGATCAATTTGAAAAATTTTGCCTAAACTCAAAAAAATCGTCATCTTGTGTTGAGGTGATAGCTTAGCAAAAGTTCCAGTATAGGTTCCTATTTGGGGACTATTTCGCCATACCAATTTCGCTTGGCCCTTAATTTCTCTATTGATTTAGTAAATTTTCTGTTTGCTGAGAAAATTCGTTTAGTCACAATTAATAATAGAATTTAGCCTCTAGTTGTGCAACGTTCTCTTTTTAATTTAATAATTCCACAATGTCTGTCATATACATTTATGGAATTAGTAAATTACCGTTGAAATACTCGTGTATGTACATATGTGTGTGTGTGTGTGTGTGTGCGGAAATTCTTTTTGTTGTCATACAAACGAGTTAGAAGACTACTTGATAAAACCATACACACTAGGAGGAAATTAAATTTTTTTATCAATTATCCTTTAGTGTAGCGGACAAGCTATGAAATATCGGTTGAAATAAATAATAATAATAATAATAATAATAATACTAGGAAATCCTGTGAGTATGTCGTCTATATATTCGGATAAAAGCTTTTTATTACTATCAGTATTATTATAAAAAAATAAAAAAAAAGCAGAATTATACTTGGTCGATTGTCGTTTCCGGTAAAAAAAAAAAAAAAATGGAATGGCTAGAGATTCGTATCAAACACAGCATTTTTACGGCATGATTTCATCTAGTTGGTAGTAAGCTGTAATTGCTTGTCAGTCGTTTTGCTATTGTCTTAGAATTAAAAAGGGACAATTACACGATGTTTGCTTTGTTTTTTTTGTTTTTTTTTTTTTACTTTCTAATTAGATTTATAATTAGAATTTGTCGTCGCAACTGAATCGATATTAATTGAAATTTGTTATTAAAGGTATTGTTGTTGGCAGCAATAATCATGTGATTTTTATTATATTTATAGGGTATGTTTGTCATAAATTTTGTTGATTTTGAATGGTTGACATGATTTCTAAGAGCAATAATCTTGATGATGATTCTAATTAAATGTCGACATAATAATAATAATAATAATAACGGATTTTGTGTTCAATTTCTCGTCGTGTTTATAGAGAATAATTGGATTTATCCAATTTAATAAACTTTAGATTATCTTATGAAATTCTTAAATTGTACATATATTCATATTGTAGTTTAGAATTATTTTCTTTTTCATCAAATATTTACTAATTCATATGAAAATTCAACAAATCTCTTATACAATTTTATAATCGAATTTTAATTATTCATTCATTTTGATTTGTTCCAATTTTGATTTCATTAATAAATCATCGAAGTTATAACGGTTTTTCGATTAAAACAAGAGATAAATCATCTAATTTGTTTGTTTTTCGATTGAATTTGGTGGATGCGCCGGGCGAATATCTCAATTATTACTACCGTCTTGAAAAAAGAAAAAGAAAAACAATTATCATTGATAATAATCTTTATGGTAAATAAAATTCAAACAAGAATGTAATTAACTAATCAGTATATACAAGCTTGAAAGTAATAAAACTCTTGGAAATCCATTAAATTTGTTGATTGAAGGAAAAACACAATTTTTGCCTCTCGAATAAATTAAAGTAGACGAAAAGGGGGATTGCAAAATAAAAGCGAAAACCAATCATAAAATCTCGGTAATATTGATTTTATTATGATAGTAGATTTTATTATTTGAATTGGAATTATTTGAAGCGTATAATAAAAATCGACATTTTAAACCAAATTTAAATTTTCTTCTACTACCATCTTCAAATCAATTTTTTATTTTTATTAATGAAAGTCTATTTATTGGTGTATTTGACTTTTTTTTTTTTCGTTCTATTAATTTTACAAGCCAATAATAAAAACACTTTTTCATAAATTCACGACTGTAAAATACAATGGTAGTGGAAATGAAATTAAAATGCTTAACACTTCTTCACTTTAATTTAATCAGACCGGAAACGTAATTGCCAGGCTCTGTTCGCTAATTTTTTCCATCAACTAAATCATAAAGCAAGTTGAATTAATAATAAGAAAATTGAGATGGAGAAACAACATAGATCGCTATTTTTTTTTTTTTTTTTTTGATATGCGATTCTAATATCGTCAATGTACGATATTTATTTATTTTATTTTTTGTTTTACCATAAATATCCGTTATCTTAATTAATGTCTCGATAGTCCATCGTAATTGGTTTGTTCTTGTCCAATTTTTTTTGTTCGAACCAGTTGTATTTAGAAATTTAATTGATATTGAATAAAACTCTATTGATGGCATGCATCATCAATTTTATTTAATAATAAATATGGAATATATCAATAAATTACGACTTGAGTTCAATATGATAGTAGAATCTCGATTGACCGGACAGATTCGTAATTATCCGGATCTATAATCGACTTCGCAATTTTATTGCGCACGTGATGTCTCCAATTTCAAGAAATTAGTCTTTATGATTGTTTCATTATAAGTTTGGACTAATTGTTGTTTTTTTTTTGTTAATATTTGGTTGATCTTACAAAAGGTTTTATAATAAATTTCAATTATCCGGATTGTCAACAATTAGTCCGAATAATCGAGATTCTACTATAATAGAGTAATAAAATTTGAAATATAATTTACGATATATTTTGTCAAAGGCTTTCTTCTATACAGGGTGAGTTGAAAGTCGTGGACTTAAATGAAATGGCGGGCAGGGGACAAATTTCTGAGACAAAAAGTCCTAAGCCATTATTGCATGTGACCCATCGTTAATAAGTTATTAATTATATAAAGCAGCCAATGAAAAAAAGGCGTAGGCGAAGCAATAATCAATCGAGATTTTAGCTAGGCGGAGGCAGAGACTATGAGATGCTAGCGGTGTGAGCTCTCCCTTCTACCAGATGTACTCGTTCTACGGTAGTAGGGAGAGCTCACACCGCTGGCATATCTCATAGTCTCTGCCTCCATCTAGCTGATCCCGACTGATTCTTACTTCGCCTACGCACTTTTTCTTTATTGGCTGCTTTATAAAATTAATAACTAATTAACGGTGGGTCACATAAAATAATGTCTTAGAACTTTTCGTCTGGGAATTTCATCCCCTACCTACACTATCATTTAAGTCCACGACTTTCAACTCACCCTGTACATAGTAAAAGTACTAAATTGAATGTAATAGTAATAATCATGAATGGTGGTAATTTAAAATTCCGCCGCCATTTCAACTATTTTGTGAGAGATCTTGAAAGGAATTCATTACTTTCCGAAGAAATCGCACATATACACACACACACACACACACACAATACATAATTCGTTATGTCGTCTATCTATTGAAAATCTTTATTTATTGATTTCTTGATTCATGAAAATAAAAAATGGTCGATATTTAATGATGTGTTTGATGAACAATTTCCTATTCTATTTTGCAATAATAATCTATATTCGTGTTGATTGCCAGATACACTTTATATAACAATATAATTAAAATTTCGAAATTTGTTCAAGTAAAAGTTGTCATATACTTTATATGCATAGAATAGAACACAACTCTATATGTATATATATATATATATCTATAGTAACGTTTGCATTAATTAAAATTTTGATATAAAATAGTTTCAGAATACGAAATTATCAAACATTGTTATATTTATAACTTTTCCCTTGAATATTACAGAGAATATAAAGAGAGTTCCAAATTAATTCCTCTATTTATTTTTATCGCGTTGTTTGTAAGTGAAACAAAAAAAAATTCGATTCATTGTCTGTTTCCAATTATTTTTCTATGATTTCAACAAAAATTCCCAATACTCTCAACTTTCGTTTGTTCATTCTTCTAGCTATAATTTACAACTATTGCCATGTGCTAGTTTACCCTTTAAACACCATGTTTGATACTCCCCTTGTAAGTTTTACAGTCGTTAGACTAATAAATTTGTAAATCAACATCATAGTTAATTTTTTTTTTTTCAATTACAACATTATTGATTAAAAGTAGACACAAAATATTGATTCACTTCACAATTTTCTATTGAATCATAGGAAAAGCGTCCACTATTGAGAAACAAAAGAAAAATATACAGCTTATCAATTTCTCAATCGATCCATCTTGCATAGAGGGAGACATAGAGACAGCTGTATAATTATTTTCATAGATTTAAAATATGGAAACAATACTGGGAAGACATAATGTAATAACAAATGTGCTGTATATAGAAAAATCTATATAGTCAAACAATATCGCAGAACAAGTAGCTTCACAGTACGTTATATGCGAACGTTGGTTTCATGTGAAAAGCTGCACCAGATAATACAACGTGTACGATAACTGTTGTGAAACTATATGTAAACAACTGAATCAATCTTTTGTTGCTTATAATTCTAATTGTAGCTTTCTTAGGCTCCCAATAAGTTGGTCCGTCTATACTTAAGTAGGTGGGATAGATGGACCAATCATGCGTTTTTTTAAATTATTACGAGCATACTTCTAGAATTGTAATTTTACCCTCATTACCACTAAATTTAGAACAAAATTGCGACTCCAAAAAAAAAAAGTGGTCCATCTACCCCGGAATCACCCTATATAGCTATAATCATATATACAGTCTGTATATAGAACCGAAACCATTTTCACATTATTAGACGATCCTTTCCAAAAAATAATAATAATAATAATAATAATGATTTCCTCTTATATTAAAGTTATAAAGATATTAACCTGTCTATTAAACTGATTTAATATTATGATCGAGCGTAAATTATCAAACACTAGCGCCCTGATAAGATACTTGTCCTTTATTGTTTTGTTTTTTTTTTTTTTAAATTGTGGGTTGTTCGATAAATTTTCCGATACTTTTAGCAAAATAATTTTTTTTATTTAAACTAATTACAATATTCCAGTACTTGAGTACCAGCCAAAGCTCTATGATAATAATAATAATAATAATAATAATAAGTAATAAACGATATGTTTATATGTTGTTAACTATGGGGTTTTTTTTTATTTGAGAAACAATTTTCCGGATTGTGATTTAAGCTCATGTCACGTACCCACAACATACAAAACCCACCTTTTACAACCGTTAGATAAACACTAGGATGAACCTTTTATATAACTAAGAGTCCACTATATATATATATATATATATGTATATGTATACTAACTTATGTTGCTATATATCTTATTAAATGTTCCTACCCTTCGTTTATAGGTTTCAATATTAATATAACTTTCTCTATATATACATATATATGTATATATAATATATCTATATATGGTTGATTGTAAAAGTTTTGATAATAGCAGTAAGGGTCATGGTACCGTTAAGAATAGATGCGTTTAGAATTAGATTTTGTGGCTTATTTATATACTTCTACTACAACAACAAACAACTGGTAGTAGTATTATATAACATATATGCGGTCTATATTATTAAAAGGGAAGGCTTTATATGGCAAGAGTTCAAGTTTAAATCACTGGAAAACCAGTGACGGCATCTTTGGTCATGTAAATCAAGACTTACAAAGGCAAAGTTCTGTTTGTGGCAAGGTTTACGCTATATATTCGCATATAAACTTTCAGTTTTCTTCCACTTACTAAACCGTTACTAGAGCTTAATTCAACTGCAACTTTATTTGTATTTTTTTTTTTTTTTGTTGCTATATATCTATATATATATCTTACATATACGACAACAATTGAGTAATTTAAAAACTTCTATATAAAATTTCAAAGAAGAGAAATAGAAATAATTTGAATTTTAAATCCAAGAATTCCTTATTAATTTGTCGTAAATTTAGCAAAAATATTTCCAATTCCAATGGAACCTCATCAATCGCATTTCCCGAATATTATTAGAAATAATTCTAATTTTGTAGAATTGTCTATTGTAATAGAAATTCCCTTTGTTTATTTATTAATTGAACTGTAGTACGACTGGAAATAATTAGTCGCACCAAAGAAATTTCAAACTCTCCCACTTTCTATATTAAATTTAAAGTTGAAATATTCAAGATAAAACATAAAGCTAGCAATGGCAAATTAGTGATAATGAAAACAAATTGATTTTGTGGAAATCGGCAATAACTGCTATAAAATTGCCTCATAAAACAACAATTGTATGAGATTTATTGTTGTTATACGATGATGATGGGCAACTGGAGTCGAATCGCAATATTGGCCTTAATCTTGTGATTGTATACATCTAGTAGGCTATAATAATACTGAAAATTCTAATCGAAATCATATAAGTATGCAAAGATAAAAGTGTTCTACTTAATTGAAATTCAAAAATCTAATTTTCAGAAGTTTAAAATAAATATTTAGAAAGTATCACTGACAACTTGATAATATCCATAAGGGTGTATATAATATACATATATATATATAAATGTATATACAATTTAATTTTAAACAAACAACAGGGCAGTAGAATTTTTGGAATTAATTAATTTAATGCTACTGTGTTGTTATGCTCGTAAAAAGTCTCTGATTCCCTAACGGACGAAATTATTTTCTGTCATTTAATAGAATTTAAAAGCGAACATAAAATCCATTTTAGAATTTTTCTTTTTTTATTTTTTATTTGTCCGTTGTTTTTGAATTATTAAACTGGAATACTTATATAGGGCATTCTCAAAAGAAACAAACAACAGTTTAAAAAAAATATATATAAAAAAAAATTGCGAAACGGTTTATATCAACATTAACAAGCTCGAAAGACATAAATTAATGAAGGTTTATGAAGCCATTTCATAATAAAAGTTAACTATTATAAAGGGTAATAATATTTTTGTGGTACAAAATTTATATATATATATATATAGTGCAATATCGCTCTACCCCCAATAATGTTGGTATTTTATATATATGAGTGAATAGGGGTTGAACATACGTATATATAAATCCTAATACATATAGACTGTTGTTGTCTCCATAGAATAATATAAAAAATATTATGTACAAATTTCATTTGGAATTGCACGTCTGTTGCAATGAATTTCTTATTGCATGGAATTTCGTAAAATTAATTTATTATTTTTGGTAATCATTAATTTTATGTTAATAAAATTTTGAATAATGTATTCATTGAATTGAATCGAATCTGTAATATACAGCTCAATGAATTTTAATGAAATTCATGCAAAATTTAGGATTATTAATATAATTGCCATTATAGTTTTCCAATATTGATAATCGAATTATAAAGAATAAAGGGTGTAGCGAAATTAGTATGGCGAAATGGTCCCCAAATAGGAACATATACTTAAACTTTTGCTAAGCTATCACCTCAATATAAAATGACAGTTTGCATGAGGATATTTTTTCAATTTTTTATATCTTTCAAACTGATAATGATAGAGAAATGAGACTGACAGGGCATTATAGCTGACACTTCAAATTAGATTATCTATTTTTTTCACGAATTTTTATCGATTCAATCTACCCTAAAAATTGATATAAAATAAATAATATTTTTTTTATTATAATTCTAGTAGAGATACAATCACGAATTAAATATATGTTATAGTACTTTTCAAATACTATAACTGATAAAAATTTGGTTGGATAAAAATTGGTGCAACATAGTGTAAAAAAATTAAGTTTTAATTCTTACCCCACACTACAGAGAAAAATCTATGAATATGCAACCAGTTAGATGACGAAAATAGTGAATGGTGACATACTGGTTGCATATCGTTAGATTTTTCTCGATGGATATGCAACCAGTTCGATGACGAAAATAGTGACAGGTGACATACTGGTTGCATATCAATAGATTTTTCTCTTTAGTGAAGGGTAGGAATTAAAACTTTATTTTTTTACACTATGTTGCACCAATTGTTTTTCAACCAAATTTTTATAGATTATAGTATTCTATAAGTACTATAACATATGATAAATTCATGATTGTATCTTTGTTAGAACTATAATAGAAAAATTAATATTAAATTTATATCAATTTTTGGGGTACATTGAATCAATTGAAATTCATAAAAAAAATACACAACTAATCGAGTCCAAATTCGAAAAATCGTCAGCTTATGTTGAGTTGATAGCTAAGCACAAAAGTTTCAATATAGGTTCCTATTTGGGGGCCACTTCGCCATACTAATTCCGCTGGACCCTTTAGTCTGTGGAAAAGTTGTAATTTTGGGAATGGGTGGAAATCGTAGAGAAAATCGACAATCGAGAAACACTACATTATTCCATTCATGTATATTTTATCAAATTTCCAAACTTTCTATACAATTCGATTTTATAATAAAATCGAACATCAAAGCAAAGATTGATCAACATCGAGCCTATAATTGCTAATAATAATATAATTATTATAAAATTTGTTTATTGTCAAAGTAATGAATATAATTTAGATTAAAGTCCGAATGGTATAGTCAAATTCAATTTTACTATAATCCACCATTAAAGTCGCTTTTGATGTGGTTGACATTGTACTTTTGAATAAATCAATTAATAAATAAGTATAATATTGAGCCTGCATTATTCCTCAAAGCAACAAACAAAATGAAGCGTAAAAATTGCTTCCAACTTATTAATAAAACCAAACCCGATTTTCGTTTGAAACTTTTCAAACAGTAATGTTTATATTTAGATGAATCACAAACAAACCGACCAATATTAGATTAGTAGACTTTAGAGAATCATAATAAAGTTTTTGTTTTTTTGTTTTACTGATTTTTTTTTTTTAGTTGTTGCGTTGTTGTTGTTTTTTTTCTTCTATTTTTGTGTGATAACGGCAAATTTCTATCAAATAAAGAAATGTCCAAGGAGAGAAAAAAAAAAAGAAATAAAAGAAAAGTTAAAGTCCACTAACGGACATGACATTTAGTTCTTGGTCAATAGGGACAAATTATCGTTCTTAACATTGTCCGTGTTTCGTTAACACAAACACACACATATATACCTACACAAGAAACTACTATTATTCTATTATTACTATTATTACTAGGTATTTATAGATGTGTGTGTGTGTGTGTATGTGTGTAAGTTACATAAATGTTGAAGGTTTCCTCTATTTTATAAAGGGCACATTAGGGATTACAGCTTTACAATTAAAGTTCAAGTTACCGACCGGCCACCTAAAATACAAGTTAACGACTATGAAACAACCAATAGAAGTTATATATTTATTATAGTTTCGTATATTTCTCTTAGGACAATCACTTTGATAACTTGAAATTGAGATATTTTTCAAAATTTCAACATTTAATTTGAAAATAGAAGAATCGTACCCGGCGCCTCCACCAAAAATTCAATCGAGTAACTAGATTTCAATTGGGATCATTGAATGACTTCGATAGTAAAAATTCACCTATTTCTCGGTATGTCATCTATCGAACCCGATGATTAAAGACAAACTCTGTACAAACATCGATATCATATTATTATTTTTAATTCGGCAATACTACTGAAATCTCCATTGTAAATATTACCAAAATACAACAATGCATCCGATGATTTATAACGATATTTATTGGTATTTGTCGTTAAATATATAGCCATATAATAATATTATTGATACAGATGGAAATTTTATATAAATAATGATAAAATTTCTAATTTTTCATCAATATTATTATTATTATTATTATGTGAAGAATTACAACAGATGGTTAAGATTGAGAGAATCTTTTCGCGTAAGCTTGTATGTCTGTGTGTGTGAAATTCGATTTATTTCCAACAAAAAGACGGAAAGTATAACGTAACTGTCAATCAATCGAAATTAATATTCCAATAGAGTGATTGATGGGGGAGGATCGTGCACAATTTTAAAATCGACAAAATGTGTAGAATGAAAAATTCAACACTACAATAAAAAAATACCAATTCTTCTTAATTATCAACAGGATTAACTGTTTTTTTTTTTGTTTTGAACGATTTAGATTTTTCGTTAATACGGCAATATGGAAATTCGTTATTTATTATTTAAATTATTTTTTATCAATTTGATAATATTTGGAATGATATCATGATTCAAACCAATTTGTTTGTTGTTGCAACATCGATAGGAGAGAAGGCATTAGAAATTAATGCATTGGAACCATTTTTTTTTTGTATCAAACTGACGATATTCAAACTATCTAAACTGGGTAGATATTTCAATAATCGTGAATATATCCCAAAAAAAAAACAAAAATGTATACCCCAAGATTTTCTTTTCTTTTTCCTATAAAGTGGACGGGTTGAGGACACGGCAGGGTTTGATTGCTTCACTTTAAGGACTCTATTATTTGCTATCAGTTATCTAAACCTTCCGGCTTGAATATATATAAAAAAAACAAAAAAAAAAA